>JARQOC010000002.1:133934646-134209248 GCA_033576535.1 Allobates femoralis | reverse complement strand
ACATCAATGTGTCAACATGCACTCATCTTTTTTTGTTATCCTCCAAACAGTGTTACATGATACCCAAAAATGTAACCAATATTGTTGACTCAATTGTGTAATAATCACAAAGACACCATGTTAACACAAATAAAATATACTACCTTTTTTTGTGCCCAACATACAACATTAAAGTTTAGGAAAATATTGCTTTCATATTTGTCCTTTTATAAACACAAAAAATATGTTACAAAACAAACTTCACACCTATTTATCAATATCAGAAACAAAGTACGGTAGTTACCAAAAAATTAAATATTTCTATATGTGGATGAATTATGAGTTGAGCCATGGTTTTGGCCATTATTTGGATTTGGAAGGCTATGATTGTCATCTTCTACACTACTGTTGGCGCCATCCCTACACAAGGTGGAGGTCTGAGAGTGCTGACTTGGCACAAAGGAATGGTTGCCCTGTTGTGGCAGCATAAAAGTGTTTATTGTGTGGGACTGAGTTTGAATTGGGTTGCCAAACTGGACCATTTGAGGCCTGTGTTGGTCTGACATTCTGCCCTGTCCAACATTATGTGGATGTTGTTGAACTGGTGTATATTGCCCTTGTCCTGCCCAATTATTAGTGGATTGTCCATGTAAAACACTATATACATCTTGAACAGGCCATGATGGAGCCAGTTGACCTTGTACTGCAAGGTTGGAAGTGTGTGTGTGCGTAAACTGTGGCACATGTGGAAATGACTAAAGTTCTTGCAATGGAGGTTGTTGCACTATAGGTGGTGCCTGTGGCCCTAGCAATCATGGTGCATTTTGTGTTTGCTGCGTCTGCTCAGATGATAAGGAGCCTGGCTGCATGGTAATTGGCTCAGGCATGCACAGCCTATTGCCGGTTGAATTTTGCACCTATTCTAGGGGTTAAACACAACCTGTGGATTGTTACATAGTAACATAGTTTTTAAGGTTGAAGGAAGACTTTAAGTCCATCTAGTTCAACCCATAGCCTAACATGCTGATCCAGAGGAAGGCAAAAAAAAATCATGTGGCAACACTAAGCTCCACATTGGGGAAAAAAATTCCTTCCTGACTCCAGATATGGCAATCAGACGAGTTCCCTGGATCAACGCCCTATCAAAGAATCTAGTATTTATAACTGGTAATATTATAGTTTTAAAGAAAGGCATCCAGGCCCTTCTTAAGTGTTAGTAGTGACTCACTCATTACAACATCATGTGGCAGAGAGTTCCATAGTCTCACTGCTCTTACAGTAAAGAATCCGCGTCTGTGATTATGATTAAACCTTCTTTCCTCCAGACGTAGAGGATGCCCCCTTGTCCCAGTCTCAGGCCTAAGAGTAAAGAGATCATTAGAAAGTTCTCTGTACTGTCCCCTCATATATTTATACATTATTATAAGATCACCCCTAAGGCTTCGTTTTTCCAAGCTAAATAACCCCAAGTTTAATAACTTGTCTTGGTATTGCAGACCCTTTAGTCCTCTAATGACTTTTGTCACTCTTCTCTGGACCCGCTCTAGTTCAGCTATGTCTTTCTTATACACCGGAGACCAGAATTGTACACAGTATTCTAAGTGTGGTCGCACTAGTGTCTTGTATAGAGGTAAAATTATGTTCTCCTCATGAGCATCTATGCCTCTTTTAATGCATCCCATTATTTTATTTGCCTTTGCAGCAGTTGCCTGACACTGGCCACTAAATGTGAGTTTGTCATCTACCCATACACCCAGGTCTTTTTCAGTGACAGTTTTGCCCAGTGTTTTACAATTAAGCACATAATTATACATTTTATTTCCTCTGCCCAAGTGCATGACTTTACATTTATCCCCATTAAAGCTCATTTGCCATTTAGCAGCCCAAGCTTCTAGTTTACATAAATCCTCCTGTAATATAAAATTGTCCTCCTCTGTATTGATTACCCTGCAGAGTTTAGTGTCATCTGCAAATATTGAGATTCTACTCTGTATGCCCCCTACAAGTTCATTAATAAATATATTAAATAGAAGCGGGCCCAACACTGACCCCTGTGGTACCCCACTGTTAACTGTGACCCATTCTGAGAGTGTTCCATTAATAACCACCCTTTGTTTCCTATCACTAAGCCAGTTCTTAACCCACTTACACATATTTTCCCCTATCCCCATTGCCCTCATTTTATGTATCAACCTTTTGTGTGGCACCGTATCAAAAGCTTTTGAAAAGTCCATATACACCACATCCACTGCATTTCTTTGGTCTAGTCCAGAACTTACTTCTTTATAGAAGCTTATCAGATTAGTTTGACAGGAACGGTCCCTCGTAAAACCATGTTGATAATAGGTCATGAGGTTATTTTTCTTCAGATACTCCAGTATAGCATCTCTTAGAAAACCCTCTAGGATTTTACCCACAGTAGAGGTTAAGCTTACTGGCCTATAATTTCCAAGTTCAGTTTTTGTCCCCTTTTTGAATATTGGCACCACATTTGCTATACGCCAGTCCTGTGGTACAGACCCTGTTATTATGGAATCTTTAAATATTAAAAATAATGGTCTATCTATGACAGTACTTTATTCCTGCAGCTTTCTGGGGTGTATCCCATCCGGGCCCGGGGATTTGTCAATTTTAGTGATTTTTTAGACGATGCCGTTCTTCCTCTTGGGTTAAGCAGGTGACATTTAATTGAGAATTTTTGTTATCACTGATCATATTGTCTGTCATGGGATTTAGATTGCAAAGTATTCACTGATCTCAGGGAGACCAGTCCAAGAAAACACTGCGGGCAGCTGGCTAAAGCGCTCAAACACAGTGAATTCCTAGGCACATTGCCCCCTGGGAAATATGAATATGCAAATAGAGTCTGTGGAGCCTCGGTTAGGAGTCTCAAACACAGGACTAGCCATATATCCCTCCAGGGAAGGACCCAGCCAAGGGGTGGCTCCTTGCGGAAAACACCATAACCACCAAATGAAGTGGCCCTTTAAGTCAATATCCAACTCTTTTACAAGTTTACAGATATGACAAGGGAATACCAAGGCCAGGTACCCATCCACATACAGCTGTTTCGGGGTGTTGCCCCTCATCAGTGTCCTGTGTTTGAGACTCCTAACCGAGGCTCCACAGACTCTATTTGCATATTCATGGGATTTAGATGGCAGGCAGGCATCCAAGACATCTGTATGGCAGCCCTAGCATGTAGTCTCACGTAAATAGTTACTCAGACTACGCCCAAATGCTTCCTCTCCTTTATCATTAACAGTATGTGCAAGATATTGCAGCACACCTGTATTAACATTGCGCCTAGGGTTGGCCATGGGTAACTCTCTTCACCGCCTAGACCTATGGACTACTGGAGATGACAAAGGGGACATAGCCAGTGGGAAATTCTGACTTGAACTTTGTCCTGGGTCCTCTAAAGGATGCGCTATTGCTGTGGATGAGGCTTGGCAATTTGATGCGACATCTGGTGGGCAGGAAGATGGTGGCAGTTCTGCAGATGCTGATGCATTATCTTCTTGCAACACAGATGGCACACATCCCTCGTCACCAGAATCACCACCACGAACGGTGTGTGACTCATTCTCCGATGCTGAACGCAATCTGAGGTTGCTGTTCGTTCTATAGGGAAACATGGATGGGTAATTAAAATCAACATTGCTAGGGATGTACACATTTGGGACACATTTTGTAACATATATTACATGCGGTCTTAGGTCCAGAACTGGTGCTAGGAAATTTAGGCGGTGGAAGTATATATGATACTGGTCACTACAACTTCGCCATTTCTTGGTCACAATATCAACTGCATTTGTAAAAATGATCACCGCATAAGTAAACATCCACAAAATATCAATACAAAACAACACTTTACCTATAACATTGCACAATTATGGGAGCAATAATTACCAAGATTGATCTGGACATCCCAGCAGCTGCTTTCATAACAGGGGAAAAGTTGTTTGGTAATGTAGACCCATGATGACTCTTTCTTCCTCTGGTCAGCATAGCCAGCATCTCTGGGGTCCCACAATTCAGGCCTTTCCTGGACCAGTACAATAAGCATCTCAACATTGATGCTCTGTGCCATGGTAGTCGTCTCCGTGGAGGTGCTTTTGCCAGACTTGTCACAGTTTAGCACACAATATCCTTTTTCAATATCCTTTCCTGCCTCAAAATAGCTTCAGCTGTGAAAAAAACGCATTGCCCAGGGATGGTCTGTGTGCGGTCCACGTGCTGTCCGTGATTTTGTCGCACCCATTGACTTGCATTGGCAAGTCTCGCACGTGGAATGCATACTGTCGCATCATGTTGCAGCTTTTTTCTCATGCAGAATCTGGATGAGGAAAAAGCATCCAACAAACATTAATGTGTTGTCACTCATTCAGTAACTGGTCCGAGTGCAATGCAAGATTTTCTGGGTTAAGATGGCTATATAAAAAAACAGGCCAGTCATATTTGTAAAATGCAGATGTAATTGGCACTATGTGCAGATCGCCTGTATAACGGAACAATGCAGGAGGTGTTTTCTATTGCATAGCTTGGTTAAATAAACAGACCAGGTTATTGCATGTTGAAAATTGTTACACTAAGGCTAGGGCCACACTTAGCAGGTGCCCCACATTAAATGGATCCAGTTACTGCAGAGCCCAGCCTGCAGTAACGGCCAGTGTTAACATCGGGGGCTGCCTGTGAACGCTGCTCCATGGTAACCCAATGTTTACCATGGATGCAGCCTCACAAGAAGCCCCAGGAACTGTGCTTTAGCAGAGCGCACAGGAAAATGTTGCTGACAATGTTTTCCTGTGCGCCCTGGAAAAGCACAGTTCCTTGGGCTTCCTGTGTGGCTGCATCCATGGTAAACATCGGGTTACCATGGAGCAGCTCCCGCAGGCAGCCCCCGACGTTAATGCTGGCCGTTACTGCAGGCTGGGCTCTGCAGTAACTGGATCTGTTTAACGTAGGGCACCTGCTAAGTGTGGCCCTAGCCTAAGGCTGATTTCAGATGAACGTTTTTTGCCGATTGTGGCAGATCTGGCAGCTTAGCTGCATCTGCCGTGTAACGACTGACTTGTAGCAAGCCCCATTCATTCCTTATGGGGCTTGCGGTCAGGTGCGGCCAATGTGGTTTTGCTGAATCCAGAAGATCCGGCACTTGCGGCAAAGGAAAGAAAACGCTGCTAGCTGCATTCTTTTGACTTGCCACGAGTGTCAGATCTGGCAACACTGCAATTGCCACATCTGCCACAAGTCCCATAGGGAATGAATGGGGCTTGCCACAAGTAAGCTGTAACGTGGCAGATACGTCACATGTGGCAAGATCTGCCCGATCTACCGTGAATCAGAAAAACCACTGATGTGAAAGGTCCCTAAATCAATCTACATGGATATTTGGAAAAGAAAGTCCACAAGCACTAGCTAGAATTGGGCGGATGTGTGTATAACTCCGTCCACACCACTCATTGTCATCTTCTTATGTACAATGTATATGTAAGAAAGCTGCTAATTAGTACATGGTGCAAGGTTGGATCAATAGTAAAGAGACACCTAGTACTGTAGTGATTATCTCTAGTTGATAACAAACTGATTTTATCGAAACAGCAAATCTCTGCTTAGTAAATTACATATCACTGGAATCAGGCTTTCAGCCCCTACCCCATGCTGTTTCCAGATTACCATATATACTCGAGTATAAGCCGAGTTTTTCAGCACAATTGTTGAGCTGAAAAGTGCTCCCCTCGGTTTATACTCGAGTCACAGAGTACAGACTCAGTGGGGGGTGTGGTGATCGGGCGCTGGAGGAGGTGGGGGGGAAGCTGTAGTAGTAGCGGAGAGGTCACGTGGGCCCACTCATTAGTGCAATGTACACTGCATCCCCCTATCCATCAGTGGCGGGGGGAGTGGTGCACATTCCATTGCACTATGTATACTCGCTCCCTATGATCAGTATATGCACCCATGCTGCCACACACCATAGAATAATAAATTATTCATTCTTACCCTCCGTCGCTATGTCACCTCTGCATCCTGCATTGCTGCTGCGCCGGTCACACAACGCCCGCAAAATCAGGACAAAGTAGGAAGACCAGGGGACACAGCGATGACATAGCGATGGAGGGTAAGAATGAATGATTTATTATTTTATGGTGTGCGGCAGCATGGGGACATATACTGATCATAGGGGGTGAATATACCAGTGATGGGGGTATATACCATTGATGGGGGTATATACTAGTGGTGGGGGGTATATACCAGTGTTGGGGGGTATATACCAGTGGTGGGGGGTATATACGAGTGGTGGGGGGTATATACCAGTGATGGGGTATATACCAGTGATGGAGGCTGTATATGAGTAATACCAGGATGGGGGGCCATATACCAGTAATGGGGGCTATATACCAGTATTACCAGGATGGGGGGCCATATACCAGTGATGGGCATGCAATTCCAGTGATGGGGGACTATGTACAGTGATGGGGGTTATATACCAGGCTGGGTGTCAAGATGACCCGCCCAGGGGTCTTTGGGAACTCAGTACCCAGGCGTGAGTGCTGGGTAATGTCTCGGTGGCCGGTGCCTTGTCCCGTAACCCTGGAGGTCACTGGGGGAAAGGGGAAAATAATAAAAAGAATAAAGTTTTGTGATGCCACCTGCAGTTTCTGGTGATCTCACTAGCGCCACTATCCGTCCGCCGGGGATGGTGGTATTGCAGTCAGTTGATAACGCTCCCTGCAGACGGAGCAGGGTCCCCGGGGCAGTGCAACTGCTGAGCTGGTCGATGTGGCAGCAGCTAATTCTTAACTTAAGCAGAATAAAACACTGGAGGCATGCTGACTCTGTACAGGTACTTTACTGTTAACAGTTCATGGTAACACTTTAGTTCACAGTAATGCAGTCTTTGTGGGTAGCTGGCCTGGGAGTCACTGGAGGGTACAAAGTCTTTCTGAGGCTCTCCAAGTATTCCTTCTACTATGTTCACTGTCCTCTGTGCCTTCTTTGCGCCTCCTTTCTATCCGTGCACTGCCCTGTACAAACCCACTTCCTACAAAGCCCGTCGGGTGTGATGAGGTTACCCTTCTCTTCTCTAAGGGGCTCAACCCGGTTTAAGGGTACCTGGTGGAGCTGTATGTTGTGAACGAGGTCAGGGGCTGCTTGGCAGACCTGCTACCCACCGGTATTGGTGGCTCAGGCTTGGACTTGCCTGCACAGCGACTCGGAAACCGGTACCCTGTTGTGGACTGGGATTCCCCCAGACCGTTTACTCTGACAATCTGGCACTGGGTCTCCCCTTCCTGTCTGGGTCTCCACTCCTTTTCGGGCACCCTACCTGTGGTGTCCCTCTAGGACTTGTTCCTTGCCTCGTTCCTCAAACTAGACTCCATCTGTCTGTGTGTTTCCTGCTCCTTCTACCCTAACACTCCTCCCTCCGGGACCAGTTACCCAGGTAACTGGTTAGCCAATTGTTCCCCTAGTCTAGGTGTAGGGATGCTGGGATGAAAGTCTCAGTTTGACATTATCCCCTCCAATGACTGGGATACCGCACACTCTGTTTTGGGTGAAGTACCCTTACTGTGGCGCACTGACCAGTGGGGCGCCACATATATACCAGTAATGGGGGAATATGTACAGTGAGGGGGGAATATACCAGGATGAGGGGCTATTTACCATGATGGGGGTGCTATATACCAGTGATGGGGGCTATATACCAGTATTACCAGGATGGGGGGCCATATACCAGTGATGGGGGTGCTATATACCAGTGATGAGGGGCTGTATACAGTAATGATTGCTATATACCAGTGATGTGGGCGCTATATACCAGTGATGAGGAGCAATATACCAGGATGGGGGGGTCTGCGGCATTTCCCACTCTAGGCTTATACTTGAATTAATAGGCTTCCCCAGTTTATGGGGTAAAATTAGGGGCCTTGGCTTATACTCGGGTCGGCTATACTGGAGTTTATACGGTATATACCAACATTTCCTAAGAGATTCGCTTTAAGGTGACCCTATTTGTATGATTTATCAATTTTAACTGCAGGTTAAAAAAATTGGTCTATTTTTTATCATCCAAATAAAAGCTATGGAGTTTTTTTTATCAAACTAATTAGAACCACTTTATTGTAATCAGAACAAAATATTTATTAAACCGTGCCTATAGAACTATAAGATGCCAATAATAGGAATTCATTAAGAAATCCACGGGCAAGTTATAATAATTCACAATATTTTATAGGGTATTATGGTATTTCATTTTTCTAAAATAGTTGTTCCACTGTTTAGGGCTTCTGGCTTCTAAAGAATTGAGAAATTCACTGTTGTTTGGAGCAAAAGTTTTAAAGCTTTCTATGATCAGACGCAGGATCGGGTGCAAGGTCATATTTCATAATAATTATTCAATGAAGCGTTTAAACCTGGTGGATCGTTAATATACTGCAATCTTGAACAATGTTTTTTGTTTCTAATTTATTTCCCTTAAGTTAACAGTTTCTTTACAGCCATTTTCTTGATTGAGTTGACCTCTTTGGCTAGCATCATAAGAAGATTATCCCGATATTGTGGTATGCCAGGAAAACCAGTTTCAACAATGCAGGACTTTTTTTCCCTACAATGCCAAATCCTACTTACACTAAAGTGATTGTTTTATCCAAACATACTTTGTGTGACTAGAAATATTAATCTGCCTATCATTCTATATGTGTTGCTCAAGAGGTGGAAGCCCGCTACTAAAACATACTTGTGTTTATCCATGCAATTATTACAGTTTTCCAAGCGTTGGTTCGGTCTGCTCGGTTCTGATCTTACAAAAGATCACTGTAAACCATTCCCTCTACAAATGTAGAAACTGTCAAATTAAGTGATACTTTGGTACATAAGCAAATCTCACATTCTTGCAGTGAAATATAATGGGATTTTTGTCAAAGATTAAGTATAGTGTCTGTTTTTGGCGGTGGATTTGTCCCGGCCTGCAGATCCTTGCGCCTACGCTCATTAATGTACTCTGTGTGGAAGCTTTGGGGTGTGCAATGAGTAACTTATATTGTTATACAATTAGGGAAACCTAACCTTTAGGACTGAAGCTGTTGCCCAAGTACTTTAAGAGCTCTAAATACATTAGTACCCCACAAGTGGTGACCTTAGGGTACCTTAACTCACTGGGTGTGTGACACTGTACCAAAAAGACAGCTGCACTCAAACGCTGACATGCTTATTTGAATACAGAACTGCACTACAGCTAATGAAATATAAAAATAGAGACCCTTAGCCATATATAAAACTGCCCAGTAGCCATGTCAAGGCGTGTCACTTTTACTGGGTGAGAACCTACTACTATACCTGCATTTTCAGTCATGGCCTCTCTCTAGATTAAAATCTCTCTTTGATTAGAGATCTGCTAACAGAGAACACTTAAATCTATGGCTAGCAAGGAATATATGGCAAAAGGTACTAGCTAAATGAGTCCATTTTTATATTTCATTAGCTGTAATGCTGTTCTATATTCAAATAAGCATGTTTTATTGTTGAGTCAGCTAACTTTTTATTACAGTACCGCAGTTATCTCTTGTTTGCATTAGGGCAGGGGTAGGGAATTCCTGGCATTGAGAGCCGCCAACACGTCATGTTTTCAGGATCTCCTTAGTATTGGACAGGTGATAATATAATGGTGATGATTCCAACCCTGTGCAATACTAAGGACATTCTGAAAACATGCATTGTTGGCAGCTCTCGAGGCCTGGAGTTCCCTAAACCTGGATTAGGGGATCACTCCCTCTGTAGTGCACCTCCCCCGCTAGCCATAGATTTAAGTGTTCTCTGATAGCAGGTCTCTACTCACCCATTTACAAAGAGATTTTAATCTAGAGAGAGGCTGACCCAGCAAAGGGGACATGTGTCGCCTCAACGTGGCTACTGGGTGGTTGTATATATGGCCATATGTGCTTGCTAAGGGTCTCCATTTTTATATTTAACGAGCTGTAATGCAGTTCTTTATTCAAATAAGCATGTCTTAGCGTTTGAGTGCAACTGACTTTTTAATACAATGTAAAGTGTTTTAGCGTTGTGCCAGTACACATTGAGATTGAGTGCCTCAGTTTTCTCTTGTCTGTGTGTGTGACACAACACACACACTTATTCCTGGCCTGATGGTGTGGAAAAGGGTTTTTTTTACTTTCCCAGTTGAATCTCCGGTCACTATTATATTGTGAATCCACATTGAATTGATTTTTTCACTGTGCATGGGCCTTTCATTTTGTGTCCTCTTCAGAAGGATTTTCAACGTGTGATTGTCTTAAGGTTTTTTCAGGATTGGTCTAGAGAGTAAGTGTGTGGCCAGTAGGCTTAGCCCTCCTGCACACTCCTGACCCGTTGCTCGTCTGGGAGGAGAGCCAACTGAGACTGGGCTGATGTGTTTCAATTGTCTAGCTGGCCAGGAGGAAGTTGGGAATTCTTCCTATCACAGTCTCCTGACACTTGGCATGTGCTTCTGGTTTGGAGGGTTTAGGAAGTTTGATTTGGTACCCTTCTTCTTTTGCAGTGGGCAGTGATAGACCAAATACTTGTGCATTTATGGAAGAACAAGATTGTGGGCTTTAAAATGGGTTTTCCCAACTCATATTTTCAGGATCACACTGTTCCCCACTGTCCCCCGACCAGCTTTCTGCTTTGCTTGGGATGGAATTCTTTTGAAGATTGGAAGTTTGTACCAATGACATAGTCGCTTTACTTGTCCAAACTCTGCTCATTTCCAGACTGTTATCATAGTCTCCTTTGCCTCTGCAACATGAGGGAAGCACAGGACTACTGTAAAGAATAGATCCTGCTTGTGCTCATCACTAAAATGAAGAGACTATCTACAGTACAGACCAAAGGTTTGGACACACCTTCTCATTCAAAGAGTTTTCTGTATTTTCATGACTATGAATTGCAGCTTCACACTGAAAGCATCAAAACTATGAATTAACACATGTGGAATTATATACAAAAAAGTGTGAAACAACTGAAAATATGTCCTATATTCTAGGTTTCTTCAAAGTAGCCACCTTTTGCTTTGATTACTGCTTTGCACACTCTTGGCATTCTCTTGGTGAGCTTCAAGAGGTAGTCACTGGAAATGGTCTTCCAACAGTCTTGAAGGAGTTCCCAGAGATGCTTATCACTTGTTGGACCTTTTGCATTCACTCTGCAGTCCAGCTCACCCCAAACCATCTCGATTGGGTTCAGGTCTGGTGACTGTGGAGGCCAGGTCATTTGGCATAGCACCCCATCACCATCACACCTCCTCCTCCATGCTTCACGGTGGGAACCAGGCATGTAGAGTCCATCCATTCACCTTTTCTGCGTCGCACAAAGACACTGTGGTTGGAACCAAAGATCTCAAATTTGGACTCATCAGACCAAAGCACAGATTTCCACTGGGCTAATGTCCATTCCTTGTGTTCTTTAGCCCAAGCAAGTCTCTTCTGCTTGTTGCCTGTCCTTAGCAGTGGTTTCCTAGCAGCTATTTTTCCATGAAGGTGCGCGCTCCCGTGAAATTGCAGGCGATATCGAATCGATATTGCGTCGTGTAACGGTACTTTTATTGTATAACACCACTGTCAAATGAAAAGAAAAAAGAAAATATTGGACTAAATTTCAATGATTCAATTCTTTAATTGATTTATTTTATTTTCCTATCAAATAGTAATGCGTATGCAGAGTGTAATGCGATACTTACAGTTGCCACCTTCCACCATTTTCAGTGTCACAAGTTTGCATTTGTGACCTACTGAAACAAAGTCTCTTTTGTCTGGAGTGGAGGTTACCTTTGAATTTTCTCAAAAGGAAGGCTCCTTTAAAAGGAAATCTATCAACACCGTCTTACATATATATGCTTTTCACCCCAAGATACATTCTCATAGGTTTTTTGTTCTTGCAAATTTAATATCTTATTTGTAACATTACTAACTGCGGTAGTAAAAAAAAAAACAGGAACATAGAACAGCACAACCTAAAAATTAAAAATTTAGGTGCAAAAATCCAGAAAAAACAGTGTCCAGCTGTAACACAGTATAAAAAGAGGAAAAATCAGGCAGCACACAAAAGATTTTGTGAAAAAGGACTTTTTAATGGGCCCTTCATGGCACGACGTTTCGGTAGAGAATCTACCTTTGTCAAGTACCAGGTAATTGACATAGGTAGATTCTCTACCGAAACATTGTGCCACGAAGGGCTCATTAAAAGGTCCTTTTTCACAACATTTTTTGTGTGCTGCCTGATTTTTCCTCTTTTTAACTACGGTAGTAGAGATGAAAAAATTCACCAGATTTTTCCAGGAAATGTAATTTGCGGTCATTTGAAAGTACATCAAAGACTTGAGTTACCCTGACAATGGTATTAATAGGGAATAGAATACTTGTAGCCCTGATATGGGATTCTTGGTTTTCCGGGTACAGTAGCAGCAAGGACTATAAGGTTATATTTCCTGCCTAGATGTCTCTAATCTAATCCTATCCCTCCTCCAGCAGCTATCTCTCAGCAAATGCAGCCAACAGCAGTATTAATAGGTAATACAATAGATTTAACCTTGAGAAGTAACTTTTGATTTTAGGGTACAGCAGCACCAAGGAAAGAATGCTTAAATGCATCTAATCTAAACTTATTCCTCTCCAGCAGTTAAGTCTACAGTGTTTCCTGGGTACAGTGTGCCAGCCGTCTCGTCACCGGGTCTTATATAAACCCAATGATGCGTAGTGGCTGGTCAATCACAGTAATGTCAGTAGTCAACCTGGCTATGGCATTACCATTATTGTCAGGAAAGTATTAGTGTCTGAGAAACAAAACATGTGGGACAGGGACTCGAGCATGGTGCCTGAGCACCAGGGATACTTGATCAAGTATCAAGCATGCCCGAGCACCCTGTTGCTTGATTGAATACAAGCAGTCAGAGTGTGTCATCACTAGTGAATACAACATATAGATAATATAGTTTATAGTACATCAGTGAAAAAGATTAAAGTGTGGGGAAAAGAGGATAAATATGGGCCTCAGCACCCTGAGAATACCAGCCCCCTGTAGTTTAATTGCCAGCCAGGAAAGCTAGGCATCTCAGGGTGGCAGCCTGTAGCTGTCTGCTTTTATCTGCGCTGAGAATCAAAAATATAGTGAAGCTTTACGTAATTTTTTATTATTTATTTATTTTTACACTACTATGACTTCAATCAATGAGTGAAGGGCGCAACAGCTAATCACAAATGCTGTCACAGAGAGTGGGTGTCTGGTGTGGCGCCCCTGCGACTAGGGTGGCCACAGGTAGGAACGGCAGCCAGGCAGGTGGAGACAGGTTTTTACACAAAACACCTTTAAACACACACCCACCAATACAAGACCCAACCCGGAGCCCGGGATTGAAGGCAGGCAAGGGGTGGTAGGGATAGTCACAGTGGGTGGGATGTAGGCAAGGTGACGGACTGGGTACATAAGGGAAAACCCAGGAAGTAGCAGTAGTAGGCCAGAGTAAACTGAACAGAAAAGACCGAGTAGGCCAGAGGGTGCCGAGTAGTGAAGACCTAGAGCAAAGAGAAAGACTTCCCGAAAAGTTTTGGGCTTGCTGGAGGTGCAGAATCCTGCGAGGCACAGTCCCCTGTAGAGAAAGCCTGCTCCACAGCCTGTAACCCAAGGGAAGGGGAAAGACCAGACCAGTGCAGCTGGGGCCTGATGAAAACGGCAGCGATGACAGAGGACGACTGAGAGAAGGGATACCCTGACGTACACTGGAGTCACACGGGTAGGAAAGGACCAGGTCCTCCCTTGCAACAGAGAGGCACTGGAAGGCTAGGCTGGGACCAAAATGTTGGCTCTGAGGTGACCGAAGCTATATGCCGGATCACAGACACACCGACGGGGAGCTCAGATTCCAGGTCTGATCTCCTAATACAGTGCAGGAGGTACAGCAACAATAAGACCCAGGATTGCTACCCACACACCGTGGGAAGCCAAACAAGGGACCGAGTTACCACCATACAGCACACTGGGGAAGAGAAGTGTAGAGAAGAGCCTGAGAGGAACTGAGAAAGAGAAGAGTCTCAGGAGGGAAACCTGGCTGCAGAGGGTTAAGTGACTGTCCGGAGTTATCTGTGTAAAGCAACTGTACTGTGTACTGTACCGTAGAACTTGCAAGTAAAACCCGGTGAACCCTGCTAAAGTCTCCCTTGTGTGATTCCCTGCATGCATAACTGTTGTATATATATATTATACCCTGTCAGGAGCAGCCCGACCCACAGCGGGCTCATCCAACCGGCTGCAGCACCATCCATCCTCCTGGCAGAGACTGCAGCAGCGATGGTCCCCCATTGACCACAACCCGTGGGTGGCGTCATGACAACCTCTGTAAATATTCCCCTTTACTTGTGGGCTCGAGACACGGTCCGGACCAAGACCGCTGTGATACCCCCCGTGATACCCCGGTCCGGTACCAAGTAACTCTTCCCAGTGGGCTCCACGCTGGGATTGGCTGTTTGAACCAGTGCAGTAACTTGGAAACAGCCCATATGTGGCGCCCCTGCGTTCAGGAGACCACAAAAGGGAACTGCAGCCAAGCAGGTAGGACAATTGTTGCACAACAACACCCTCACAGCCCACACAACCCACGTATAGTAGATGGCAGCATCCAGCCCTGAGATTGGAGACTCTAGGCAATTGATGGGGTGGAGGTGGCACTTCCTTTTCTCTTTTTAATTTTGCCTTATACATTATCATTATCATTATACAGGAATGAATTTTTCCTAAAATCTATTGTATTTTCGGTTATGTATGTTTTATTGTCAGTCAGTAAAATTGGGAGTCAGAAATGCATCCAGGCGTCTTCCTCATGCTGTTTCCATTCCATTTGAGCGCTGTTTATATCCATTTCAGTGATTTTCCTGCCCCACCCGAACCCTCCTAGGAGGTCTGAAGGAAAAATTACCCCCTTTATACTTGTTATGCGAATCAAGCCTGTCTAAGGGTACCGTCACACCTGGAGACATCACCAGAGATTTCGCAGGCAACGCATGGGAGCGCGCATGTTTTTGGCACCCCGCCAGCATCGCCGTCGCGTGTTTACACGCGGCGATACCTCCGGCGACGCTTTGGCAATGTTACAGACGACATCGCCGTTGGGGTGTGTACAAACCCCAGCGGCGATCCTGTAACATGGGAGCCTATGGCTCCCATCGCCTGTAACATCACCAATCGCCATGTTACATGGGGCAATGTGTACACATCGCCTGAGAGTGGTTGCCTGGTTTCAAAGCAGTGCTGCGAAACCAGGCGACCACTCTCAGCCAATTTTTCGGAGCAAAATCGCTGCATCACACGGGGTGACTCGCCGGCGTTGTCGCTGCCGATAGGCCACACCCCTGCGTCACCTGCGAAATCGCCGGCAATGTCTCCAAGTGTGACGGTACCCTTAGGCCTTTTTCTCATCAAATGCATTGCCTTGTATTTGCATGCATTGCATTTTCACTGCATTAACGCTAGCAAACGATAGCGTTCAGGGCCGGTTTTAGACCAAGTGGGGCCCTGGGCGAGATTGAGAGTGGGGCCCCAAACTATGAAATAAAAATAGTACCCATACAGTTGTGTTAAATCAACCCAATTAAAACAAATCTAAACCATGTGAATATACACTATATGTTTTATTAAATAACTAGAAACAGTGAAGTGCAACTTTTTTTGCATGCAAAGCATTTTTTGTCACATACAGTACATGCAATGCTCTCAGGCAAGATCTTTTAAAAGTAAAAGTGATAGTGAGTTGTTCACTAGAAACAATCACATGTGTACGATCTTTTGCTGTACAACCTGTAACCCAAGGAATCATGAATGAAAATCAGTAAAGTGCTGGTAAAAACCCGTAAAATCTTGAAAGGTATAAAGTACAATCACAATGCTCGTCTCACAGCTTGTTAAATAAATACGGTAGAAAAAATTAAATAACTTACAGTACATGCTCTAAAGGAGTATTCATATTCAACGCTTCATATTGGCCTCTTCTTTGATAAAGCAATGAAATGAAAGGTAAGGGATTTGCAGATCGGTTTTGTTACTCACCTGCCGGCCCAACATATCACACTTCCCAATTTCACAGACGGAGCCAGCCAAGCCATGCTGCCCCCTTTCACCCCCACAACAAACACAAACCCTGACAGAGAGTGAATCACGGTCGTGTGAATGTAACCTAATGGACGCAAAGATCCCACCACACATAATGGACGCAGAGATCCCACACATAATGGACGCAGAGATCCCCACATAATGGACATAGAGATCCCCATCCCACATAATGGACACAGTGGCCGGACCCCCACCTCACATAATGGACGCAGTGACCGGTCCGGACCCCCACCCCACATGGACGCAGTGACCGGACCCCCACCCCACAAGGACGCAGAGATCCCGCACATAAGCAACCAGCCCCGGGCCCGAGTTTAACTCACCCAGCCCAGTCCACGGTCAGACGGCGAGTCTCGTCTCCGATGCGGGCAGCCACGAACGTCAATGGACAGAGCGGAGGCTGCAGCCGGTGCAGTGCCCAGGCCCCAGGGAGTGCCAAGATGGACGCTGGTGGTGCCTGTAGGCTGTGTAGCATAGTCACATCAGCTCGGAAATCCCACGGGACTTCCTGAGCTGATGTGATTGGCTCTGGGACGGTCACGGGCGGCTCCACAAGCTGCCGAGGTTGAAAAAAAAAAAAGTTCCTGTGCTCGGACTCCGGGACTCTGGGGGGGCCCCCCTCATGCTCTTCTAGTGGGGGGCCCCGGGGCGTGCTGCAAGCCCTGGCTATAATCCGGCCCTGGGGGCCCTCTGAAATTCGGGGGCCCTGGGCAAATGCCCAGGCTGCCACCCCTAACGCCGGCCCTAATAGCGTTAATGCAGCTTAACGCATCCCATAGACTTACATGGGAAAAGAATTGCAAACGCAATGCCAAACGCAATCACGGTTGAAACACATTGCGTTTTCACCCAGCGCACAGGAAACGTTGGCAGCAACATTTGCAATGCGCTTGGGCAAATGCATGCGTTCAAACACAACCGCACTTTGCAGTTACATTTGACGTTGCATTTGACTGCGTTCGCCCCTTAGAAACAATGGGTGCATTAACGCTATCGTTTGAATTGTGTTTTATTGCTAAACGCAATGCAAGTGCAATGCAAGCAAACACAAACTTCCATAGATGTGAACTCAGCCTAAGTGTCTGACCTGCTTGCTTCAAGTATCGACCACTCAAGCACTTTAGTGCTTGCTCATCACTAGTGTTCACACATTGTGGCCATGTGGCACCCTGTACCAGGTAACCACCGACTTCTATGGGACACTGAAGGATATCTCACAGCGAGTAACCACTAACACCCAACACCTTCCACCCCAGGCCTGTAGGGGGGGCCCAACTGGTTGCCTTAAGCCAGTTCCCCCTATAAATACAGGTGCTGGGGGCGGAGAGAGACACAGTGTGCAGATGATAGGAGAGCTGCAGGAGCTCAGAGACTAGTGAGCTGAACTGGTACCGGAGCCGTGCTGCGCCCAGATCAGTACACACCAGAGTCAGTGGAAGACTCACAGAGTAGGGATCGAAGGAAGGGGCGAGAAACACGTTACTGGGGGCAGAGGAGCCATACCGGCTCACCCCACCAGAGTTCCGGTCACTGGAGCCCGAGTCTGCAAGGGACAGAGGAGATAGACCCAGCAGAGAATCTAGCATCCCGAGGTGGCTTACCGTTGTGGCCAAAAGTATTGACACCCCTGCAATTCTATCAGATAATACTCAGTTTCTTCCTGAAAATGATTGCAATCACAAATTCTTTGGTATTATTATCTTCATTTAATTTGTCTTCAATGAAAAAACACAAAAATAATTGTCCTAAAGCCAAATTGGATCTAATTCCACACCAAACAAAAAAAAGGGGGTGGACAAAAGTATTGGCTCTGTTAGAAAAATCATGTGATGCTTCTCTAATTTGTGTAATTAACAGCACCTGTAACTTACCTGTGGCACCTAACAGGTGTTGGCAATAACTAAATCACACTTGCAGCCAGTTGACATGGATTAAAGTTGACTCAATCTCTGTCCTGTATCCTTGTGTGTACCACATTGAGCATGGAGAAAAAAAAGAAGACGAAAGAACTGTCTGAGGACCTGAGAAACCAAATTGTGAGGAAGCATGAGCAATCTCAAGGCTACAAGTCCATCTCCAAAGACCTGAGTGTTCCTCTGTCTACCGTGCGCAGTGTCATCAAGAAGTTTAAAGCCCATGGCACTGTGGCTAACCTCCCTAGATGTGGACGGAAAAGAAAAATTGACTAGAGAATTCAACGCAAGATTGTGCGTATGGTGGATAAAGAACCTCAACTAACATCCAAATAAGGTCAAGCTGCCCTGCAGTCTGAGGGTACAACAGTGTCAACCCGTACTATCCGTCGGAGTCTGAATGAAAAGGGACTGTATGGTAGGATACCCAGGAAGACCCCACTTCTTACCCCGAGACATAAAAAAAGCCAGGCTGGAGTTTGCCAAAACTTACCTGAGAAAGCCTAAAACGTTTTGGAAGAATGTTCTCTGGTCAGAAGAGACAAAAGTAGAGCTTTTTGGGCAAAGGCATCAACATAGAGTTTACAGGAGAAAAAAAGAGGCCTTCAAAGAAAAGAACACGGTCCCTACAGTCAAACATGGCGGAGGTTCCCTGATGTTTTGGGGTTGCTTTGCTGCCTCTGGCACTGGCCTGCTTGACCGTGTGCATGGCATTATGAAGTCTGAACACTACCAACAAATTTTGCAGCACAATGTAGGGCCCAGTGTGAGAAAGCTGGGTCTCCCTCAGAGGTCATGAGTCTTCCAGCAGGACAATGACCCAAAACACACTTCAAATAGCACTAGAAAATGGTTTGAGAGAAAGCACTGGAGACTTCTAAGGTGGCCAGTAATGAATCCAGACCTCAATCCCATAGAACACCTGTGGAGAGATCTAAAAATGGCAGTTTGGAGAAGGCACCCTTCAAATATCAGGGACCTGGAGCAGTTTGCCAAAGAAGAATGGTCTAAAATTCCAGCAGAAACTCCAGCAGAAATTCCAGTAAGAAACTCATTGATGGTTACCGGAAGCGGTTGATCGCAGTTATTTTGGCTAAAGGTTGTGCAACCAAGTATTAGGCTGAGGGTGCCAATACTTTTGTCTGGGCCATTTTTCGAGTTTTGTGTGAAATGATCAATGTTTTGCTTTTTGCTTCATTCCCTTTTGTGTTTTTTCATTGAAGACAAATTAAATGAAGATAATAATACCAAAGAATTTGTGATTGCAATCATTTTCAGGAAGAAACTGAGTATTATCTGACAGAATTGCAGGGGTGTCAATACTTTTGGCCACAACTGTAGCTTCCCGGACACCCGCAGCACCAACAATTGAGAGCCAGGGACCGTGGAGAGAGACGGCGGTAGTCCAAGAGAGAGCCCTCAGTGCAGCAACCGGGGTGTGGAGAGAGAGAGAAGTAACAGTCCGGTTAGGTTCCATACCTGCCACTCAGAACAGGATAGCTAAACAAGGAGGCCTATAACCCTACTCGCTGTGGAGATCCTAAGGTGTTTTCCGTGTACCTGTAACCAGTCTTCAGTAAAGGTACCAAAAGACTTTTATGTGTGCGTGTCCCTCCTTCCACCTGCACCACACCGACTGCGCTCCCCTACTCCAACCTTGTGCAGAAACGACTGTGCTGCTCTATTCCACCATCACAACCCTTAGCCCCAGGGACCCCGCTGCTCCTGTAGGGAGCTATTCCATCTTGCTGCCGCCCATCACCCTGGAGGCCCCAGCAGCGCTGGTGCCATCACCGGAATCTACAGGTGGCATCACGAATAGACATTTTTATTATTTCCCTTTTTCCACATTTTTCATTGACCACCAGGTCCACAGCCTCAGGCATCGCTACCCGTGACTCCCAAACCGCGCCTTAGATCTGAGTCCCCTGGGTCTGGGTGGGACAGCCACATTGCCTTTTTTTACTGCAATGTTCATTCTCAATTTTTGAAAATCTCAGCAAAACAATGTGGTTTTAGTGCAAAAAAAAAACTCAACATGGCCGCAACATGTAATTGCTGCCTTACAGTTTCTTCAGTCTTATAACTATCTCACTAAAGGCCCCGTCTCACACTACGATATTGTTAATGATATCGTTGCAATGTCACCGGTTTGGTGACGTTGCAGAGACGTCGTACCGACATCGTTGTGTGTGACATTTACCAATGACCAACGATAAGTTCATTGATTGTTGGTAAATGACCTGAACCATAAACTTATCGTTGGCGCCCACTGGCTGGCCAGCATTGGCGCGTGTGACAGCGGGAGACCAATGATGAACGATCTTCCAGTGCCGCACAGCAAGCGCTGGGAGATGATAACCAGGGTAAATGTCGGGTAACTAAGCGCAGTGCTCTGTGATCCACATCGTTGGTCGGATCGCTGGGACATCGATAGGTGTAACGGAGCATTAACTCAGTGGCTAAGTTGTGAGCTTTGATGTGACATTGCCTTACTATTTAGATTCATCAAAAAATAGGATCTGCATTTCCTGCTTCTGCTTTTATATAGGCTACAATATTTCTACCTAATTTACTGTGCTGTACCATGTGATGATATAGTTTCAAAGCACAATGAGGAAAATCAATTAAAGTGGTTTGATACTTCTCTGACTGCTGCAATCTTCTGCAATGTGTAAAGTGGCAACAGTTATTTTAGAAAATTAATGAAAATGTGCTGGTTCAGCAAATTACTAAACGTTCAACACAATTAAGATTCACAAGAATTGAGATTCTTCTTACTACTGTATATAGTTATAAATGGGTACATAGATTAAGAGAAGAACTGGTACATTTTGGTATTTACATATCTTGTAAACATCTCCAACCTAAAAATTTAGGCCCCTTTCACATTAGTGTTTTCGCTGATGTGCGGCCGATCTAGCAGGTGGCGCCGCATCTGCCGGATCGGCTGCTTAACGGCTGCACTTGTGGCCCGGATCCGGCAAGCCCCATGCATTGTCTTTGGGGCTTGCGGTCCGATGCGGTAAGTGCGGTTCTGCCGGATGCGGCAGATCCGGCACTTGCGGGCGCGAAAATTAAAACACTGCTTGCTGCTTTTTTTTTTTGCGGTCCCAAGTGCCAGATCCCGCCGATTCAACGTAACCACACTTGCCGCACAGGACCGCAAGCCCCATAGACAATGCATGGGCCTTGCCGGATCGGTGCTGCACCCAGTGCTGTTAGGCTGCAGATTCGGTAAAAACACTGATGTGAAAGGGGCCTTAGATCTGATGTTAAGTTATATGAGCCTTAAAATATATCTTTTTAATGATAGAAGGAACAGTCATATCTTAATAAACTTTTAACACACTCTTCAAGCAGTTATCATGAAATTATTTATTTCTCTTAATTTGCATTCTTAATGGCAAATTCATGGCAATTTTACAGCAATCTTGGAAATAGTGATGTGTCATCTATGATGTTGATGACCTACAAGGAATCATGGGAATTGAAATAATAAGTGCTGTCATTAGAGAAGCCAAAAGCTGTGTAATTTGGGATATTCAATGATATAGATTAAAAACATACTTTCAGAATAACTTAAAAAAAAAAAAAAAAAAAAAAAATTGGCTATATTGTCAGAATTTTACTATATCTTTGACATTCCTCTACCAATTTTCGAGGCTGAAAATTGCTAATTTGGCAAGTAATGGGTTAAAGGGGGTCGGCAGTGAAAACAAGTAATCACATATCAATAGGAAAGATGAAAAAGTATTGATCAATGGGGTCCAACCTTTGGGTCACCAATAGAAAGAACAGAGAATTTGTATCCTATAGAATAGAGCAGTAGTATGTATTGGCATACAAGCTGGCTCCAGAGCATATGCAGTTTGCATTCCGAAGCCAGCCGGTACACACAATACCCCCAGAATGCACCAGACCGGAAATTACGTGCCGCAGCCAGCCACGCATCATACCCGGAAGAAGGAGGCGGGAATTTCAAATCAGAACGCACTCCTGAATGAATGATCATGCCCACCAGGGCGTGACTGCAGCAGCAAGGGTGAGGGAGAGTGGACCCAGAGAGACGGCCCACCTGTCGGCCAACTGTCTAGGAACGCCCACACATCTGTGGACATGTAAGTTTATAAATTAGTTTTCTCCACATTTATAATTCACTATTAGGTCAGACAGGGATGGTTAGTAATGTAGTAGGAAGCTGAAGGGACAGGTAGAGTCTCTAACCTGGGTTAAAGATTCCCTTTAAAGAAATCCTGTCACCACCAAATCACCTCATAAGCTATGAAAACATGTCCCTAGAGCATATTATCACTTATCCTACACTCCTTTTTGGTCATAAATGCATCTAGTGAAAATTTAGATAAACGTTATTAAACTCACTCATTAGGTATGTTAATGAGTGGCTACTGTATTCATAGTCACCCAGGCAGGCTCTCCCTCCTCATGATATCACACCTTAATAGGCGTGATCTTGAACTCTGATTCAAATGCGCGCCTCCCCGCTCTGCTCTGTGTCGGCGGGGCTGCAGTGCGGCTGTATGACGCGAATCGCGTCATTTCCGGCTTCGGGTGATGTATTTACACCCCCCCGCCGCTCTGTTATGCCTCCATCACGCATGCGCAGTTTAGTGCTTAAGGGCGGCAAACAGTGCATGATTTTAGGATTTCCTTAGCATTGCACAAGGTGCTGAAATCATCACCTTTGCAGGTGATGAAATTTGCATCTGTGCAATGCTAATAAAATCCTGAAAGCTCACAATGTTTTCAGACCTTGAGGACTGTAGTGGGCCACCCCTGCCCTAGACATCTCTGTGGAGGTAGTCACTGGGCAAGAGGAATCCTCGTAACCTTTCACCACAACTGCGGCTCTCTCTGGACCTGCTCAGGCCCTGTTCCCACAGTGTATTGTTTGATTTTTTAACGCAGATTTTGAGAATCTGCATCAAAATCTGCATGTTTATCCTGAGGCCAGCAAAGTCTATGACAGGTCAGAAGTATAGTGCTCCCTTTGTTTTTTTTCTTTCTTTGCACATGTGGCTCAAATTTCTTTTTTCTGCCCCCAAAACTGCACCACATCTGCCAGAATGAAAAACCTATGTTGGCACAGTACATCTGAACTCTTATAGACTTTGCTTGCTTCGTGATCGACATGCAGATTTTGATGCAGCTTTTCAAAATCTGCTTCAAAAGAAGCATCAAATGGTCCATGGGAATGGGGCCTTAAAACAAAATGGTGTGGTCATATTCATAGAAAGCACCCCTCATATGCATCCCTCATAGGCATGCAGACCCTGGTGAGAGTGTGACAAGTGGTGCCATCACAAATATTACTGCAGTTCAGACTCAAGGGGTCATACAGGGGCTATCCCACAAGTTTGAACTGCTCTGCACTCCCTGGCATCATCGCTCTATACATGCATACAAGCGTCATCTCACGATACTGGTGAGATATATTTGCTGCATCTCGTACGATATCATAGCTCTCATGAGACAGCTAGTGTTACGAGCGCTGACGTCACTGAGGGTATCTCAGGTCACACAGTTGTATTCCCTGCTGCATGATATCTGCTGTATAATCTGAGACAACCTCAGGGAAATCACGGCTTGTCACACTTATGGTAGTTATGCAGCGCTTTGTGTCCCTCCATATGGGGGATGCAGTCACTAATCTTTTCCCCCATATGCTGGGACTACTTCAGCATTTATTTGGGTTTCATTATTTTTGGGGATATTTCTAATTATTTTTTACATCCTTTTTTTTTAGGAATGGGAGACTTTAAAAAAATTGGTTTTAATTTAAATAAAAGTGAAAGAGGAATGTATTTGGGGTTATTTTTCAATTAAAATATTTATCAGTGGGGTTACTTGTGTTTTTGCTGACTTGGTTAGTGATATCGGGTACTGATTGACATCTCGACATTGCTATCCTCTGGAATTCATGCCAGCTGGGTAATGTCAGCTGACAGCAAGGTTAAATATCATTACCCTGTTTGCCAATGCACCTATGCAGCAAGAAAGCTGGGGTGAAGTGCTAGCAGTGGCGCATCCAATGGGGGTGCCACTTCTGGGGTGTCTGCGGCCGGCTAATTTTTTCAAGATTTGAACATTTTTTAAGATTTTAAAGATTACCCAACTATTCACCCAGCTAGTGTAGGGAGAGGTGCTGCTGAGTGAGGGATAGATTTTGGGTCTTTTAAGTAGTGTAGGTGCTGGGATATAAAATCCATCAAAACAACTGTTCTTTTGAGGACTAATTTACCTGTATACAGGCAGAGTATATAGTTCAGTGTACCACAAGAGTCTGTATACCAGTCGGCACATCTGGGGCTAGTGTACAGGCTTTTACTAACTATCTATCCATTAAACCAGCAGTCAGTCTAAGGATTAATTTAGCTGTATACAGGCAAGATGGGTATATAGCACACTTCGGTGTACCCCAAGAGGCTGTATACCGGTCAGCGCATTTGAGGCTGGTGTACAGGCTACTAATATCTATTCATCAAAACAACAGTCCTTCTTAGGCTGGGGTCACATTTGGAAGGCACAATCCGGTACCGTGTGCCGTCACATTTGCCATCACATTGCAGATCTGGGTCCAGATCTGCAATGAGAAAAAATTGTGGCACCAAAAACGGGATCCGGTACCGTAAGGTACATTCATGTACCTTGCGGTACCAGATCCGGCTGCCATAGGCGGCCATTATAAAAACCGCACCCATTTTTTACCGCTCTGAAAAATGCAGCCTGCATGATTTTTACCGCAGGCTGCAAAACCGGATGCAGTAACCAGATTGCATTAAGTGCAATCCGGTTTTTCTATTGCAGCCTATGGCTGCAGATCCGGATCCGGTTTTTGCCATTTTTAATGGTCAAATCCAGATCCAGTTTTGAAAACAAAACCGCAAATGTGACCCTAGCCTAAGGATTAATTTAGCTGTATACAGGCAGGAGGGGTATGTAGCGCCCCTATGGCGGGACACCAAAGGGAGGTACTGCACTCCAAACAGAAGGTGTAGTGCTTCCTTAATCGTGGTTGAGGAGGAAGCCCAGAGTCTGCACCAATACACGCTCATAGGACACCTTAGTACAGGGAGCTAATATTCAGTAGGTCCCAGGGGGGTGGAACCTAAGAGAGCGGGAGACCTAGAGTGACAGTTATTGACAAGTCAGTCAGACGGTGTGAGGAGAGCAGAGAGGACAGATGCAGCAGTGCCTGCAGCTCTGACAGTAGGGAACCTCTAAACTGAGATGTTACCCAGACAACGAAGAGGACACTCCAGGACTGGTTAGAGCCGGAGGGAGAGTCCAGGTCATCACTGGTAAACTGGAACCGAGGCGGTTAGTTAACAGTTTATCCCAAACCGCAGACCGGCAGGCTGTGGCTCAAGAGGAGCCACAGCACCACAAGGCTAAATCCCACCTCTGGCCCAAAGTGGGTCCAAGACACTAACAAGGGAAAGGACCAAATACCGGTGCGGGAGGATTTTCTTGGTATCTCTCCCATCTGTACCGGAAAGGGGTCAGAAGGTTCATCTTAGTAACAGACCTGGCGACCGGCGAAGAAAATTATTGTAGAGACACCTCTGACAGACTCTGGAAAAACCTCCAAAATCTGCGGCTACAATCCCCTGTTAAACCAGACTGTACCATGTACCGTTTTCACCTGGTGCAAATAAAGAACTGTTTGATCTGATCTCGTGTTTGGTCTCCTTTCATCCGCCGCCCGGAGGGCCTCTACAGCATCAACGAGGTGAGGACTACTACTCCCCTCATCCACCCCGCTGCCCTGAGGTAAAAGCTCCACCTGTGGGGAGCTATACTACCCAAAGCGGCCGGCTGCAGGGCTGGTAACTACATTACCAGGTGCCACAGGTGGCGTCATGTATAATAATCCCCCATCCCAAAGAGTTTTCCCCTCAGCCATTGAGTGTCCAGGGCACGGGACCAGGAATCGACCAGCTGAAACAGCAACCTGTCCCGGTATCCGAGTACACCCTTCCTTGCCGACCGACTCATGTATATAGCACACTTCGGTGTACCACAGGAAGCTGTATACCAGTCAGCACATCTGGGGCTGGTGTACTGGCTTCTAATATCTATCTAGCCATCAAAACAACAGCCCTAAGGATTAATTTAGCTGTATACAGGCAGGAGGGGTAAATACCACACTTCCGTGTACCACAAGAGGCTTTATATCAGTCAGCATATCTGGTGCTGGTGTACAGACTTCTAATATCTATCTATCCATCAAAACAACAGTCCTTCTAAGGATTCATTTAGCTGTATACATGCAGGAGGGGTCAGTAACACACTCTGGTGTACCACAAGAGGCTGCATACCAGTCAGCACATCTGGGTCTGATGTACAGGCTTCTAATATCTACCTAGCCATCAAAACAACAGTCCTAAGGATTAATTTAGCTGTATACAAGCAGGAGGGGTATATAGCACACTTCACGCCCAGTGGCAGGGTAGAGAAAGTGAAGGACTCGAGTTGCCTGTTATACTGGTACCCCGCAGGAAGAGACAGGGCCGGCAGCCTAGCTTAAGTAGCAGCAGGAGCCAAATTGCAAGCACAGTAAAGGTACCTTTACACGACACAACTATCACCTGCGATCGGTATCAACTGAACGTGCGTGTGCACGTTTTTAACGGTTGATAACGGTCGCCGATGCCGCATGTACACGCCGCAATTGCGCCCTTAACCTAAGGGAACGTGGTTCCCCGGAAGTTGAGACTGATCCTGCGGGATACATCCGGTTGAATGCCGTCGCCACTTTACACGCCGCAACCACCAAGGGAATGAGGACGTACCTGTGCAGCACCGCAAGAACATAGGCGTGACAGAGTTGTGTATTCCGCGCCCCAAACACGCTGATTAGACAACGCAATAGCGTCATGATTGGCCAGCCTGCGCAGGAAAGTTGGCTAATACATGACGCCATTGCTATTGTGTAGTGTGAATGGACAGCTCCTTAAATATGGCGCTCTGTGAAGGGACAGCCAGTGGAAACACCGTAGCCCCCACCAATCATCGCTGATGGGGCGCGGTATCCAGCACGCTGTGGCACGCCTCTGGGAAATCACTAGGCGACGCTGATTGGAGCCAGATACCACGTTTACACGCCACAACCAGGGTAATTCACCTTCTGGGTTGACTCTGATTTTAGAACAAGGCTCTGAAACTGCAACCGGGCTCAACTTCAAAAATCACGAGCAAGTTGAACATTTACACGCCGAAATTTCGTCGTGACTCAATAGCAACTGTGATGAAAATCCCGATTGCGTAGCAGTTGATTCACTGCAGTGGTGGCGTGTAAAGGTACCTTTAGGGAGCCAAAGACCCGGCCATGTGAGAATAACCCCAAGTTGCTCTCAAGACTCCGTGGACAGCTTTTACCATCTGCTCCAGTAAAGGACTGAGAAAACTACCAAACCGTGAGTCTGCCTGTTACTTGTGCCCGTCGCCCTGCACCCTGTACATAGACATTACATACTGCCTTGGGGATTGGCTTTACCTGTTGAGAGCCGTTCCATTCCCAGCTGCCATCCACCATCCCCGGAGGTTCTGCAGCAGCGGTGGTCCTCGCTGACCACATTCCATGGGTGGCATCACGACAAAATCCCTTGTAAATAACCCCTTCCTTTTTGGACTGAGCCCAGACCATGGGACCTGGTCACGACTACCGTGATCCCAGAGGGACAGCACCGGCCCGGCCCCGAGTACCTCACAGTCTGGGGGCGCCTCACATGGTCTCAGTCTCTCAGGGCCGCCATTGCTTAGGCCCAAAAACAGTGTCTTAGATACACAAGACCAGGTTCTACCTGGTCGGTAGATCCTGTTCAGTTGACTCACCCACAGGGGCCGTGGGGTACTCGGAACCGAGCCCTCTCGTCGTCTGGGGGGGGCCAATGGCTGTCACGGTGTTGTGACCCAGCTCCATGGTCCCGGGTGATCAATAAAAAGGGGGAAGCTGAACAACAGTTTATAATAATTTTCCTGATACTACCCGTTGTGCGTCGCTATGGGTAGCCACCATTGCAGTTGGGACCTTTGGGGATGATGGAGGTTAGCAGTTGTGATGTTGCGCCCTCCATGGGAAGGGCTGGTCCCCAGGCCAACCGTGTAGAAAGTGTGGTGCGGTTGGTGCATAGTCTCTTTACCATCAGGCAGTCTCCGGCTGCCCGCTCGCAGAATCAGTCTGTCTCCTCTCAGACATGGCAATCAAAGTCTCACACAGTTCTATGCTTTACCGGGTTTACTTTCTTGCTCGTCAGATGTTACAACACACACAGTTCAGTACAACAGCGGCAAAGGTGTGGTTGTGGCACCCCGGTGGGGGATTGCCACAGGATCTACCGATGCAAGGAGGGAGTTTTACCTTGGTTAGCACAGCACACACCACTTTCCACCCCAGACCTGAAGGGGGAGCCTTACTGGCTGCCTTAAGTCAGTTCCCCTTTAAGAACATCCAGGTCTGAGGGGAGGAGTTAGTCAGTCCCAGAAGTCAGTCTAGAGAGAGAGTTGGAAGAGAGAGGAGATGGAGAAGCTGGTCGCTGGGACGGATCCAGGACCAGTGACCACTAACCGCTGTGTGCACCCTAAGGAAAGGGTCGGAGGCAAGTGGAGAAAGAAGGGAACTAAGAAAAGGGAACCGGTTACTACAGCCCTTTAGTACACCCGGACACCGGAGTCCGACACTGCCAGTATTTAGTACTACAGCAAAAGCCTGGAAGACTCAGGAGAAGTTCAGCCCTGAGGAGAACAAAGAAAGAGACGCTAAAACTGATCAAGAACAGGACCAGGGGCTGTAAGAGGAATAGGGACCCCGCAGAAGGACCTCATTATCAGTTGAGAGCAAAGCCCTGAGAGGGAGAAGAAGCGGTGAGTTCAGGCTCAGGCAGGACTTACCCCACACCACAGAGCACATAGACAGAGGAGGCCTCATAACTTTCTAAAGTGGAAGTCCCAAGTTGAACCAGGAACCTGGTTAATGCTCTGGACTGTACCTGTTACCTTATCACCAGTAAAAGGTACCAAAACAACAATCCCTGTGTGTCTGTGTGCCTGTCTAACCGCCGCAATTCACCGCCTTGTCTGCAAAGACTACTCCCCTCATCCATCCCCGCTGCCCTGAGGTAAAGCTCCACCTGTGGGGAGCTGTTCCACACTCTGCTACACCTACCATCACCTTAGCGGCCGGCTGCAGCGCTGGAATACCCGTTACCAGGTCCTTAGGAGGCGTCACGTTAACAATCTCCTTATCCTCCACTGTTCCCCGCCATTGAGGGTCCAGGGCACGGGGCCGGGGATCGACCAGCCGTGATTTCCCCATCAAAGCCGCCATCAGCCCTGGTACCCGAGTAACCCCTACCCTGTTGGCTGCCTCATGGTCTTAGCAGCTGGGATGGCTCATCTGCTGCACCCCCTTTCATGTTCCTTTTGGGCCTCTACAGTCTTTCTGCACACTAACTACTGTCCAGCGGTCACGGGCTTTATGCTTCCTTTCACTGCGCTGGAGTTTGGGTCTCGGGACATAATGGCCCTGCACCCCCCAGGGTACTTGATTGGGGCATACAGCTCCCTGGCCACTTCAGCAGAGTCGGCACTTTGCTTCCGGCCCGATCCCTCAGTGTCCCTGCTGACTTGGACACACCTTGGATCCCCTCTGTCTTCCCTCAGTTCTCAGCCTGTGACCCAGGCTAGCCATGCAGTGGCACAGACCGCCAGCTCTGGGTTCTCTCAGTCTGGATTCTCTGACTGCTTGGCTGACAGGCCTCAATTCTTTCTCTCTCCTGCTGCTCTCTCAACTTAACTGCTTAACTCCTCACAAACTTGGTGTTGTGCGTTCCTTTTTATTGTGTTGTTCCCACCCCTAACCGGGTCCTTCTCCAACTTTCCACCCACCACATGGCTCCTCCCACTATCCCTTTGCTGGACCTAGACTTGGGATTGGGAGTGTATTGGGTGTGTGTGTGGGGTGACTGACTTACCTAGTGGCAACCAGTCCGCAGGGGCGCTACATATATATTGTACATCTGGATGGTGGTAAATTTAGGTTGTTAGGAGGTAGGGTTTATTTGGGAAAATATCAGAAATGTTGTGAAAATGTTTACTTTTTGTGTCCTTAAACCTGTAAATTATGTCACACAAAATCGTTAATAAGTAACATTTCCCACATGTCTACTGTCTACTTTATATCAGCTTCATTTTTTAAATACACTTTTTTGTTAGGAAGTTAGAAGGTTTAAAAGTTTATCAGAAATTTCTCATTTTTCCAACAAAGTTTATAAAATCTATTTTGTTAGGTGCCACATCACATTTGAAGTGACCTTGAGAGGCCTATGTGGCAGAGAATACCCAAAAGTGACACCATTCAAAAATGTACACCCCTCAAACCTACATTCAATAAGTTTAACCATTATAGTGAAATACAGTATGTCGGAAAATAATAATCTAATTAAAATATCAGAAATGTTGTAAAAAAGTTAACTTTTTATTTCCTTAAACCAGTGAGTTACGGTATGTCACACAAAATGCTCAATAAATAAAATTTCCCACATGTCTATAGGTGCATCTACGTGAATTATATAATCAAAAAACTTAATTTCAGTAATTCAGTACAAAAAGTGAAACACATATTATATTAAGTCAATACAAACAGGGTGACCTATTTCAAGTGATCATTTCAGTTAATGTTGATGATTATGGATTACAGCCAATGAAAACCTAAAGGTCATTATCTCAGAAAATTAAAGTAGGGAGGATGAAGGGTCTGAGAGATAAAATATTACCTAAATAGGTATCAGAGGCTTCACCTTGTGTGGTTGTGAGAGTGACAACCACTATAAAAGCAGATCACGACTGCTGCAGTCCCCAGCGTGGTGCATATAGAGTAGGGAGGATGAAGGGTTAAAAACCATGCTGCCGTATTCCACGAGACATCAAAGGGTGAATATAATATTGATTTATTAGTCAACGCATTTCATTGCTCCCTGGCTCCTTCTTCCGGAAATATCATATTGCCATGTTTGAGGGAGCTCTGAAACATGTTAATTAATAAATCAGTATTATATTGACCCTTTGATTACTTGTGGAATATGGCAGCGCTATTTTTAACCCTTCATCCTTCATACTTCACATTTCTGAGATAGGCTAGGGTCACATTTCCGTTTTGACCCTAGCCTACAACAATCCGGTTTTAACTTAGAACTTTTACCAGCACCGCATAGCGTTACCGCTATGCGGTGCTGGAAAACGCAGTCCCTAGTTACCCTATGTTTACCTTAACTACCTGTCACACAGGCAGCTGCTAGGAGTGTGCTTTACAGCGCAGCACAGGAAACGCTGTCTGCAACGTTTCCTGTGCGGCGCTGTAAAGCGCACTCCAAGCAGCTGCCTGTGTGACAGGTAGATAAGGTAAACATAGGGTAACTAAGGACAGCGTTTTCCAGCACCGCATAGCGGTAACGCTATGCGGTGCTGGAAAAAGTTCTAAGTTAAAACCGGATTGTTGTAGGCTTGGGTCAAAATGGAGATGTGACCCTAGCCATAATGACCTTTGGGTTTTCATTGACAGTAAGCCATAATCATCAACCTTAAAGGAAATCTATCACCCCCTAAGGCAGGGGTGGGGAACTCCAGTCCTCGAGGGCCGCAAACAGTGCAGGTTTTCAGGATTTCCTTAGTATTGCACAGGTGATAACATAATCATTTGCAATGGTGATGATTCCAATCCCTGTGCAATACTAAGGAAATCGTGAAAACCTGAACTGTTTGCGGCCCTCGAGGACTGGAGTTCCCCACCCCTGCCCTAAGGCCTATTAAAGTAAAAGAGCCACCTTCAGCAGCGCCTATGCTGCATTTTGTGAAGGTGGCTCTTATCATCCTCCCCCCCGAGACACCAAAATTAACACTATATTAAAAATTAGTTTAGGTCCGGGAATTATACTCTCCTCCCAGGACCTAAACTCCTTGCTGATATAGCCTCTCCTCCTCTGCTGTCCTGGACCCACCTCCTGGGTGCCTTACGAGTGGCATTGGTGCCTGCGCACATCTCTCAGCTCTCGGGCATCTCCGCAAGTTCTGCTGGAGAGCTGATGTCATATGAAATCTATAAAACCAATTTTTTTCAGTGACCACACCACATTTAATCTATATTCACACTGTGCGTTTTGCTCTGGTTTTGCTCTGGGTTTGCTCCAGTTTTGCTCTGGTTTTGCTCTGGTTTTGCTCTGGTTTTGCTCCAGTTTTGCTCCAGTTTTGCTCTGGTTTTGCTCTGGTTTTGCTCTGATTTTGCTCTTCGGTTTTTGTAGCCAAAACCAGGAGTGGAACAATCGGAGGAAAAGTCTAATAGAAACAAGTGCTGCACTTCTGTATGTATCACCCACTGCTGGTTTTGGCTTCAAAAACTGATGAGAAAAAACAGACCAAAAACGCACAGTGTGAATGGAGCCTAATTAAAATTACTTTGAGAGGCCTATGTGACATCATTCTAAGGCTAGGGTCACACTTGCATGCATTTTTTAAGGTTGTTCCTTACAGCCTGCGATATTGGGCTGCGTTTTTGCTATTAGGTATGGAGCAGCGTAAAAAATGCAAGCAAAAACGCATGCGAAAATGCATGCTACCATTTAGTGTGTTTTCGCATGTGATTCCCATAGGGCCCCATGTTAAAAAAACGCATGCGTTTTTGAAAAAGCACCAAAAAATGCATCATGATGCATTTTTTGGTACTGAGATGAAAACACATCCAAAAAACGCACGGCACTTTAGACATGCGTTTTTGGCATTGGGGCATGCGTTTCTTGCATGGCAGCCTATGGATGCGTTTTTCCATGCGGTTTTCACAAAAGACAAGTGTGAAAAATGCATGGAAAAATGCAAGTGTGACCCTAGCCTTAAAATTGCATCCCTCAAACTGCTCAAACCCACATTCAAGAAGTTTAACCACTATAGCGAAGTACAATATGTCACAAAATAATAATCTATGAGTCCCATTGAATCTTTCCAGAGTTATTATCTCATAAGGTGACACTGGTAAGAATTCTGAAATTTGGTCTGTTCATTAAGGTCAAAATTGGCTCTTTCACTAATGGGTTAATATGTATTTTAGCATTTGATTAAAACAACATTTTAGGACTGATAAAAACTCATGACTTCTGAAAATATAAGGTTGGACGCATGACCCAGATCAATATTACTTTTCAGACTATGACTTCTTCTGTAGGATAGAGATGTTCACATCCTTGCCGGGTGCAGTGGTGCACACCTGTAATCCTAGCTATTGTAGGAGGCTTGGGCTGTTGGATCACTTCAGCTTCTCAGTTCTACTCCCTCCTGTGCTATGTGGATCAGGAGTCTACTCTGTCCTCATGATTAGTATGGTGGCTCTGAGCCAGCTGCTCATGGACACTAAATTGATTAATGTGTGATCCTGGTCAAACAAATCGAAATACCCAACAGTACTGACAGAGCACTTACAATTGTTGCACTTATGCATAGCCATAGCGGAGCAGACTAGGCAGCATGGTGAGACTCAGCCTTTTTCATAGGAGCAGAGGTCAATAACATACCATATTTTTCAGATTATAAAGCACACGTTTTACCCCCCAAATTTGGGGGATACAGATCTGTGTTTTATAATCCCAATCTATAAAAGAAATAAAAAAAAGTTACAGTGGGGGCTTGCTCTGGTGGAGCAGGGATGCAGGAGGCACGTGTCATGTGTCCACGGAAGGTGGGAGCAAAACTGGGGGAAAATGGGGATGTGTCTTATAATCCAAATCTTTAAAAAAAAAAAAAAAGCTTACGAAGGGGTTTTGAAATGGTGGAGCGGTGGTGAGAGAGGCAGTTTCACAGGTCCATGGAGGGCGCTGGCAAAACTGTGACTCACCCAGGGCAGGGTACTCAGGTCTCAGGCGCAGGCTGGAAGTCACGGGTGGGGGTGCCTGAGGCTGTGGCCCTGGTGGTCAATGAAAAAGGGAAAAATAAAAGAAAAATAAAATAAAGTTTTTGTTCGTGACGCCACCTGTAGATTCCGGTGATGGCACCGGTGCTGCTGGAACCTCCGGGGTGATGGGAGGCAGCAAGATGGAGTGGCTCCCTACAGGAGAAGCGGCGTCCCCGGGGTGTTGGAAGTAGTAATGGATGGTGTAGTACGGCAGCGCAGCCACTGTGGAGCAAAGCAGATCAATAGCAGTTCATGGAAGAAAACACTCTGCTCACTCTGAACGGGTATTTACTCCGGTATTCTGCAGCACACAAAGTAATGCAGTTCTTGTTGCAGAGTAGTGGACCGGGTGGTTCTGGTAATGAGTAGTGTCCCTCTGAAGCTCCTCTGGTGTTCCTTCTCTATCACGCTCTGTCCCTTGCTCTGTTGCCCTGCTATACCCGTGTGGTAGCACTGAAGGCACTCGTTTGGGTTGCCGCTGACATCCTCTAATGTCCCTGGCCCTCAATTGTGGGTGCTCCTGGTATAATCTGCAATGGTCTTTGGCTGATGGGTCGTGCTCCTAGAAAGACATCGACCACTCCGGGTTTTGTGGTTCAGATGTGTAGCCAGCTGGACCACTTCGGAGCCGGTACTCCGGGTTTGGACTGGGCAAGGATATTCAGTTACCCGTTCTATTCTTGGCCCCTTTCTCTTCTGGGTAACCAGGTTGAGGTGCCCTCCCAGTTAGCTTTCTCTCTGTTCCCCTGTAGCTTCTCCAACTCTGCTTCATCTGCTGTGCAGCTCTGTGCAGCTCCCTTCTGACTTCTCAACTTCTGTTCTAACTCCACTCTGCTGTTCTAACTCCTTGCTGCTTTCCCCACTGCTTTATAACCTAGCCACTCCTCCCACCAGGACCGGTTACCCTAGTGACGGGTGTCTAATTGGTCCTCTAACACTAAGTGTTGCATGTGGTGCTGGAGCTTCAGGATTATCCTACTCATTACTAAAACAAAGAATACGACACCTTCAGTCAGGGGTGTAGTACCCTTTTGTGACGCACTCTTAGTGGGGCGCCACAGCTGCAGGGCTGTCACATCGGTGTGCAGTGGGGTCCACCATTTACCTTTTGCCTACCTGCATTGCCATACTGCAATTTGGCCTCTAGTGTCCACCCTTCCAGAAAATGGTTGCGGATCTCGATCTGTAGATGTGTCATTTTCATGGTCATATTCTGGAAGTCTGGACACTACAGGCCAAATTTCAGCTTGTCAATGCAGGCAGGCAAAAGGAAAATGGTGGCCCACAGCGCGCATCAATGTGACACCCCCGCAGCTCCGGGCTCACAGCTTTAACCGCACCCTCCCCTCAGTGAGCCATAGTGGGTCCAGTATAGGGGGCTATGTACCAGAAGAGAGGATATATGTACCAAGATGGGGATGGCATGTACCAGGATGGGGGTGCCATGTACCAGGATAGTGGAGGATGGGGGGCCATGATAGTGGAGGATGGGGGGGACATGGATCAATATGGGGGGACATGTACCAGGATGGGGTGCCATGTACCAGGATAGGGGGCTATGTAACAGGATGAGGAGGTCATGTACAAGGATGAGGGACATATATACTGATTGTCAGATGGACACTGGCATTATAAGACAGACCCAATTAAAAATATTTTATTTTTCTCTTTCTCTTTTCTACTTCACTAAATTTGGGGTGTGAATTATAATCCAGTGCATTTTAGAAAGCGAAAAATATAGTATTTATTTTTCCACCAATATTAGTGAAAAACAAATTGCAGCTTTTTAAAATGAATCTGTCAGCAGATTTTTTTCAATTCTGATTAGAGTCACTTTATGAGTTTATAACTCTGGAGCCTCAACAGAACTCAGTGATTCCAATATTGTTTTTTCTTGACATATTGTACTTCTTAATAGTGGTAAATTTAGGATGATAGGCTTTCAATTAATTCATGAAAATGTCAGAAATTTGATGAGGATGTTCACTTTTTATGTCCTTAAACCAGTGAGTTATGTCACACAGACTCGTCAATAAATAACATTTCCTATATGTCTACTATACATCATCACTTTTTAAATATACATTTTTGTTAGGAATATAGAAGAGTTAAAAGTTTATCAGCAATTTCTCATTTCTCCAACAAAATTTATAAAATCAATTTTTTATACAGACCACACCACATTTGAAGTAACTTTGAGAGGCCTATGTGACACCATTCTAAAAATTGCACCCCTCAAAATGCCCAAACCCATATTCAAGAAGTTTAACCACTATAGTGAAGTACAATATGTCACAAAATAATAATCTAAGAGTTCCGTTAAAGCCTTCAGAGTTATTATCTCATAAAGTGACACTAATCTGAATTTTAAAATTTGGCAGGGTCAATATGGTCAAAATTGTCTCTGCTGCTAATGAGTTAGTATGCTTTTTAGCATTGAACTAAAAAACATTTAAGGACATTAAAACAACATTTTAGGACATTAAAACAACATTTTAGGACTGATAAAAACATATCCTACGTCTTCTGAAAAGTTAAGGTCCAATACATGACCCAGATAGAATATCACTTTTCAGACAATGACTTTATCTGTAGGTTAGAGATGCTCTTATCTTTGCCGGGTGCAGTGGCGCACACCTGTAATCCTAGCTGTTGTAGGAGGCTTGGGCTGTTGGATCACTTCAGCTTCTCAGTTCTACTCCATCCTGTGCTATGTGGATCAGGACAGGGCCGGGACGACAGCTAGGCAAACCTAGGCGATCGCCTAGGGCGCCATCTTAGGCAGGGCGCATTCCTGCCTGACCTGAGTCCGGTCACCGCCGCCCGGCCCTGGAGTTGCGGGGAGAAGCTGCGGCAGGGAGCGGTGGGCGCCGCCATGTTCTTTGTAGCTGGTGCCCACTAACAGTACAGCCGGTCAATAGAGGTTGAGACCTCTACACAATGGCCGCGGTCTCCAATTAGCCGCGGCCATTTTGTTGAAGTCTCAGCTTCCACCGTCTGGCTGTACTGTTAGTGGGCGCCGGCCACAAAGACCATGGCGGCGCCCACCGCTAGCTGCCGCAGGCCCGCAGCTACTCCTCGCAGGCAGCGTCCTGCAGATGTGCGCCCTCCGGGCTCCGGCACCCCTGCTCCGCATCCACAGCTCCCCCCAATGTTAAGGTATGCTGGAGGCTTTGGGGGAGACAGGGAGGCTGTGGGGGAGACAGGGAGGCTGTGGGGGTGACAGGGAGACTGTGGGGGTGACAGGGAGGCTGTGGGGGAGACAGGGGGGCTGTGGGGGTGACAGGGAGACTGTGGGGGTGACAGGCAGGCTGTGGGGGAGACAGGGAGGCTGTGGGGGAGACAGGGGGGCTGTGGGTGAGACAGGGGGGCTGTGGGGGAGACAGGGAGACTGTGGGGGTGCCAGGGAGACTGTGGGGGAGACATGGAGGCTGTGGGGGAGACAGGGGGGCTGTTGGGGAGACTGGGAGGCTGTCAGGATGGAGGGATGCAGTCAGGATGGAGGGAGGCTGTTGGTATGGAGTCAGGATGGAGGGATGCAGTCAGGATGGAGGGAGGCTGTTGGTATGGAGGAAGGATGGAGAGAGGCTGTCAGGATGGAATAGGCTATTGGGATAGAGGGAGGCTGTCAGGATGGAGGACCACTGTTGGGATGGAGGAAGTATGGAGGGAGGCTGTCGGGATGGAGGAAGGATGGAAGGAGGCTGTCAGGATGGAGGAAAGAAGGAGGGAGGCCGTCAGGATGGAGGGAGGCTGCCGGGATGGAGGGAGGCTGTCGGGATGGAGGAACGCTGTTGGGATGGAGGAAGTATGGAGGGAGGCGGTCAGGATGGAGGGACATTGTTGGGATGGAGGGAGGCTATCGCGATGAAGTGAGGCTGTCGGGATGGAGGAAGGATGAAGTGAGGCTGTCGGGATGGAGGAAGGAAGGAAGGAGACTATCAGGATGGAGGGAGGTTGTCGGAATAAAGGGAAGCTGTTGGGATGTTGTCTATATGGCTGGCAGCCATCTCTATTGCGTACGGCCAGCAGTAGTCTCTATCGTGTATTCTCTATTGCGTACATCCAGCAGTAGTCTCTATTGTGTATTCTCTATTGTGTATGGCCAACAGCAGTTTCTATTGTGTATTCTCTATTGTATGTATAGCCAGCAGCATTCTCCATTGTGTATACGGTCCGCAGCCATCTCTATTGTGTATACAGGTAGCAGCTGTCTCTATTCTGTATTCTCTATTGTATATACAGCTATTGTGTTTAGCGTTATAGAAAAGAAGTTGCAACACACAATCAGCGGTGTTTATTCACTCTTTGTGGGGTGGCGCTTCAACAGGCATATAGTCAACAGGCATATGGTGGATTATATGCCTGTTGAAGCGCCACTTGCGGTGTGAAACGGCCATCGCCTTTGAGAACCCCCCCGTCCTCCCACCCGCACCATGTAAGACCACACGAAGAGGGAATAAACACCGTTGATCCTACGATGTTGCAACTTCATTTCTATAACGCTAACCGGAAGTGATGAACCGCTAACTGGAAGTTTGGACTGGGTTGTTTGAGTGCTCAGCAGGCTGAATGCCGGAGCGCTGGTGATCAGGAAGGGGCACCCTGAAGCGATCTGCAAGCTGCAGCTCTCCAGAAACACCGTGGACAGATTGGTGCTGGCACCAAGAATCATCAGAACCGTGACCGATACAGCTATTGTGTATTCAGCCCAAAGCAGTCTCAAGTGTGTGTGTGTGTGTGTGTGTGTGTGTATGTAATATATAATAGAGAGAGTGTAAAAAAAGGAAAAACAGCACAAAAAATAGAAAAAAGTGGACTTTATTGCCCAATGCGTGGCCACGGGGGGCGCCGTTTGCCTTACCTGCCTAGGGCACCAAAATGCCTTGTCCCGGCACTGGATCAGGAGTCTACTCTGTCCTCATGATACTCTGTCCTCATGATTAGTATGGTGGCTCTGAGCCAGCTGCTCATGGGCACTAAACTGATTGTTGAGTGATCCTGGCCAAACAAAACCACTCAAAATGCCATAACTGAATGCCTGCAGAGCACTTACAATTGTTGCACTTATGCATAGCCACAATGGAGCAGACTAGGCAGCATGGTGAAGCTCAGCCTTTTTCAAAGGAGAAGAGGTCCATAACATACCATATTTTTCAGATTATGAAGCACACGTTTTCCCTCTAAATTGGGGGAAAACAGATCTGTGTTTCATAATCCGAATCTATAAATGAAAAGAAAAGTTACCGAGGGGGCTTGCTCTGGTGGAGCAGGGATGCAGGAGGCAGGTTTCATGTGTCCATAGAGGGTGGGAGCAAAACTGGGGAAAATGGGGATGTGTCTTATAATCCAAATCTTAAAAAAAAAGCTTACCAAGGGGGTTTGAAATGGTGGAGCGGGGGTGAGAGGAGTTGAGCAAAGGTGAGGGAAGCAGGTTTCACGGGTCCATGGAGGGTGCTGGCAAAGCTGCGGCCCGGAGCTGCAGGGCTATCACATCGGTGCGCGGTGGGGTCCACCATTTTCATTTTGCCTGCCTACATTGCCAAGCTGCAATTTGGCTTGTAGTGTACACACTTCCTGAAAATGGCCACTGCTCTCGATCTGTACATGTGCCATCTCCATGGCCATTTTCTGGAAGTCTGGACACTACAGGCCAAATTTCAGTTTGGCAATCCAGGCAGGCAAAAGGAAAGTGGAGGCCCATACCGCGCGCCAATGTGACACGCCTGCAGCTGCAAACATGGATGGATTTCCACACTAGGTACTACATACACCCAACACCTTCCACCCCAGACCTGTAGGGAGAGCTTCACTTGCTGCCTTAAGCAAGATCCCCTATAAATTCCGGTGCTGGGGGCAGAGTTAGTTAGAGTGTGCAGTCACTAGGAGAACTGTGAAGATGTCCTGGTGTGTCAGAGCCGTGCTAGGCCCAAGCCAGTTGACAAGTAACCAGTCTAGCCAGCCTAGCCAGTGTGAGGGCCTAAGAGTGAGGTCAAAGGCAAGGTGGAAGGAGCAAAGTAACAGCAGACTGGGGGCAAAGGAGCCGTAGCGGTTCACCTCAGGAAGCAACCCGGACACCGGAGTTCAAGTCTGCAGGAGAGCATCTAGCCCAGCAGAAACACCAGTTCACCGAGGAGACTTCGGTCTCCCGGACACCTGTACAGCAACCAAGAAGGGAGCCAGGCACCGCAGGAGAAGTGATAGCGGTAGTCCACACAGAGGTTTCCCATCACACAACGCTGGTGACAGAGACACAGAGGAGGCCAGGCCTAGTTTTACACGGGTTAGAGGTTTCACCAAGGGAAAAGTAACCAGGAGGCCTTATACTCACTCAGTCTGGAGATCGAGAAGTGTTTCCCGACCACCGGAGTGTACCCTGGACAGTATCGTCAATATCACCAGTAAAGGTACAGAAAGAACTTCCACTGTGTATATCCATTTCTCCACCCCTGACCCTGTCCAGCTCAGAGACTGTAGAAGCAGCTCGGCTGCCTAGCCACCTCCCTGTGCAAATCCCCATCACCTCATCACAGCCCCGGGGATTCTGCTCCACCTGTGAGGAGCTATACTATCCAGCTGCCCATCCATCATCCCCGGAGGCCCACAGCAGCGCTGGTGCCATCACCAGAAACCACAGGTGATGTCACGAGACATTTATTATTTTTAATCCCTTTTATTTTTCCCCAATTTTCAGTTGACCACCAGGGCTACGAGTCCAGGCAGGCCACCAGTGACATCCCCCGAACTCCACGCCCAGGTTCCGAGTTCCCATAGACCCCTGGCAAATCAACTTCTGGCGTCACAAACAGGATTCCGTGCCCGGTATCATCCGCTACTGTGTGCCTTGTGTACTAACTGTGCATTGTGAACTGTTAACATTTGGCCGCCATTACTGCGCCATTGAGCAGGAAAGAAGGGGGTGTAACGGCCAAAAGAGCATGAAGCCAAGCCCTGCCCCACGCTCTGCTGAGTACTGACGAGCCGCAGCGGCCTAATCCGGAAACTCCCGAGCACTTAAGTCCCTGTCTGCATAGCCATCACCTAGTTAACTCTATAAAGACTGGCCGTGATTCAAGATATGTCAAACGACGAAGAAGCTCCCTTCATAGACCTTACCAAAATGCCCAGTCAAAGTATATCCGCAGCCAGTAGAGCACCCAACCCACCGGGCGCTGTAGACCCGATCATGCCAATCTCGCTACTGTACGTCCCGGAGGCTTAATGGTTACCTCAGTATGATGGCCGGCCAGACACCTTGTCAGAATTTAAGAGGAAAATCTGCAGTGTCCTGGATATGTATGCAATGACTGGCAAATAGAGGGCAGCTGTTGTACTGGGATAGTTAACGGTGCAGCAGAGCGGGAGATTGCAATCTAGTCAGAAGCATAGAAAGAGTCAGTAACTATAATCTTTGATAAACTGAAAGCTGCTTTTGAAACCCGTAATGAAACTGACGTCTGAATGCGCTCTTACCACTGTCACCAGTGGCCGCAGGGTGACATCAGAGCCTATGCCTGGTGCCTGCAGGAGCTGCTGCGAGCTTTGAAGCAGGCCAACCCTATTAGCGTGCAGGAGGAGGACGGAATGCTAACTGAGCAGTTTATACGTGGACTACAGTCACCAGGGGAGAGCAGAACCGTGCACTGGTGGTCCCTAGGTCACCCAGATACAGACTTTAAAACTGTAAAGGACATGGCTATCAAGGGGCTGCAACCCCTAGAAACCCCTGATGCGGCAGTCCGACGGTGGCAGAGCTACAATGCTACAGCGCCAGTAACACCAGCTTCCACACCTGCAGCTGAGAACAACATGCAGGCTGCAAATCCCAGCCGGTTGGGCAACCTGTGCTCTGAGGTGCGCCAGCTGAGTAGGAACTTGGCTACAGTCATGGAAGCCCTACAGCTGCAAGCCGAGACCAAGTCATCTGTGAGGATACAGCTTTCCGACAGCCCCGAGGACGTCCCGTGAATTAGGAACAAGAAGGCTATGTTGCTTCGTAGGAGGACAAATGATCCGCAAAGTTCCACAGGAGAGCCCATCTGTGGACGCTGCAGCTGGACCGGCCATATCGCCAGTCATTGTCCTTTAAACAAGCAACCCCTAGGGCCAAACCCCAGGAGTAGACCGACCAGGCCCACCAGACTGGTATGATAGGCACATTGGACAAAGACCATTCCTGTCTATCATACTAGAACGCATCCCTACATCTGCGTTGTTGGACACTGGGTCGCAGGTGACCACAATACTATCCTTTATAAGAGATTCTGGACTGATGATGACCTTAACCCACCAGATCCAAACCTCAACATATATGCTTCTAATGGTTCTCTATTTAACCTAGTCGGGGTTAGAGAAGTAACAGTAAAAGTGGGGAGGGTGAGTTAAAAGACCAGGGGCTTATTGTGGTAGAAAATAATCCTAATGACAAAGATCCATATATCATCCTTGGTACTAATGTCATTAGCAAATGTTTCGATGAAGTGTTGTTCTTACTCCAACAGATTGAGGACACTGCCAAACCCCGGCAGCGAAGGGTTCTTCTGAGAGAGATCAGAGCCCTCCTGCATCAACAACAGTTAAAACTGACCGGTGGTGAAATTGGTAGTGCATAGGTGACAGACCCGATTCCCATTATTGTACCCCTAAAGAGTGAAATGATGAGGACCTATATGTCTAAGGGGACAGCACTACTAGGCGGTAGTAGAGCCCATCAGTACAGAACACAGGCCTACACTCTTGACAGCCAGGGGGGTGGTTGATGTATGCAAGGGAAGGGTACCCATCCGCATCTTAAATTGTGGGGAGGACGAGGTCAAACTACCCAGGTATTCAGGCGTTGCCAAGCTGTACACTGTGCATAACAATGCTATACAAACAGTGGAACCCTTAACCCAACTAGACTCGGTGGAGGATAATAATTCCAGGGGACGCTGGAGGACTGGTGTAAACAGCTCCATATTGGGACTGACTACACTCCTGAACATAAAAAGCATTATGTCTACCAGGTAGTCCAGGAGTATGAACAGGTATTCAGTAAGCATCCACTTGATTTTGGTAGGATTAAAGGGATACACCATCAAATACTCACAGGTACACATCCACCAGTCAAAGAATGATACAGACCTATTCCACCAGCTTATTATCAGCGTGCCAAAGAGATGTTGCAGGACATGAAGGACGCAGGGGTCATAAGAGATAGTTGTAGTCCCTGGGTAGCTCCACTAGTCCTGGTCAAAAAGAAGAATGGCAGCATAAGAATGTGTGTAGACTCTAGGCAGATAAATCGCATAACACATAAAGATGACTACCCGTTACCCTGCATAGAAGAGTCCCTTGCTGCATTAAAGTCTAATTACTTTTCAACCCTAGATCTCACTAGTGGGTATTGGCAGGTCTCTGTTGAAGAAAAAGACCGGGTAAAGACGGCATTTACTACAGCCATGGGTCTATGTGAATTTAACAGCATGCCATTCGGACTGTGTAATGCACCCAGAACATTCTAGAGGCTGATGGAGTGTTGCCTGGGGAACCAAAACTTTGAAACCGGACTACTCTACCTAGACGATGTCATAGTATACTCAAAACCTTCGAAGGACACCTGAAACACCTGGTCGAGGTATATGAAGCATTAGCCAAATACGGGATGAAGTTGAAGCCATCCAAATGCCATCTACTAAAGCCAAAGGTCCAGTATCTAGGTCATGTGGTCATTTCAGAAGGAATGGCATCAGACCCGGATAAGGTAACTGTAATCAGAGAATGGCCAGCACCAAGAAGCATCAGAGAGGTACGTTAGTTTATGGGACTGGTGGGATACTACAGGAGATTTATCAAGGGCTATATGAAGAAAGCAACCTCTTTACAAGATCTCCTGGTAGGCCAGCTCAAGAAAGGCAAGTCCAGAGGTCCTCCATTCAAGTGGGGGCAAGGAACAAGAAGAGTCCTTCAAGCTAATGAAAGAGGCCCTTATTGGTGAAGAGATCCTGGCTTACCCTGACTACAACCAATCGTTTCTGCTGTACACCGATGCCAGCAATGTAGGGTTAGGAGCTATCTTAGCGCAGAAGCAGAATGGCAAAGAAAGAGTGGTTGCCTATGACAGTAGGAAGCTTCGCCCTACAGAAAGGAATCCTGAGAACTACAGCTCTTTCAAACTGGAGTTCTTCGCCTTGGTCTGGGCCATCACAGAACGGTTCAAGCATTACCTGGCATCTGTAAAATTCACCGCCTTCACGGATAATAACCATCTAACACACCTGGAAACTGCAAAGTTAGGTGTCATGGAACAACACTGGATGGCCAGATTGTCAAATTACCAGTTTACCATCAAGTACTGAGCTATAACAATGCCAACGCTGATGCCTTATCAAGGATGCCTTACCTGTCAAATGTGGAAGAAAATGTGGACAAGCTAGAAGATGTAGAGCTACCAGCCTTCCATCACCACAGGGCATCCCAATGTCAGCAAGCCTCTATAAGATTCCCAGAGAAAACGGTAAATCCATTACCTCACTATGGTTGGAAGGAGTCTCAAGACAGTGACCCAGCTATCAGTTTAGTTAAAGGGCTGATAAAAACTACTAGAAAAAAAGCAGCATCAGAAAACTTACCATCCATGCCAAAAACAGAAACCAAATGCACTTACAGGACGCAGTCAGAGCCCAATTGTGGAGCAAGCCCAGCTGCTGGCTGATGACTCACCTCTACCAGCAAAATGTGGGAGGCGAGCTGCCATGCATACACTAGGCCTGCATAGAGCACCATTCACACTGATACATATGATGCAGAGTGTCTGAAAGCTACCCAACCGCTCTGCTGCCTGAGCATTGGGCCGCACAGTACAATGCTTCTGCACCACTGGATGAATGGCGCCCCTATGGGCCCAACTGCACCCTGGATGGATAAAAAAGTGCAAAAGTTTTTTATATGATAAATAAAAAACCTTTATAGATAGGATTTTGGTTCATGTGTTGGCCCAAGACATTTAAACTGGTGACCCACGATCAAGGGATCCCATGCTCACCAGTCCTAACTAAATTGTACAAAAACTACTAGAAAAAAAGCAGCATCAGAAAACTTACCATCCATGCCAAAAACAGAAACCAAATGCACTTACAGGACGCAGTCAGAGCCCAATTGTGGAGCAAGCCCAGCTGCTGGCTGATGACTCAGCACCATTCACACTGATACATATGATGCAGAGTGTCTGAAAGCTACCCAACCGCTCTGCTGCCTGAGCATTGGGCCGCACAGTACAATGCTTCTGCACCACTGGATGAATGGCGCCCCTATGGGCCCAACTGCACGCTGGATGGATAAAAAAGTGCAAAAGTTTTTTATATGATAAATAAAAAACCTTTATAGATGGGATTTTGGTTCATGTGTTGGCCCAAGACATTTAAGCTGGTGACCCACGATCAAGGGATCCCATGCTCACCAGTCCTAACTAAATTTAGTTAGGACTGGTGAGCATGGGATCCCTTGATCGTGGGTCACCAGCTTAAATGTCTTGGGCCAACACATGAACCAAAATCCCATCTATAAAGGTTTTTTATTTATCATATAAAAAACTTTTGCACTTTTTTATCCATCCAGGGTGCAGTTGGGCCCATAGGGGCGCCATTCATCCAGTGGTGCAGAAGCATTGTACTGTGCGGCCCAATGCTCAGGCAGCAGAGCGGTTGGGTAGCTTTCAGACACTCTGCATCATATGTATCAGTGTGAATGGTGCTCTATGCAGGCCTAGTGTATGCATGGCAGCTCGCCTCCCACATTTTGCTGGTAGAGGTGAGTCATCAGCCAGCAGCTGGGCTTGCTCCACAATTGGGCTCTGACTGCGTCCTGTAAGTGCATTTGGTTTCTGTTTTTGGCATGGATGGTAAGTTTTCTGATGCTGCTTTTTTTCTAGTAGTTTTTGTACAATTTAGTTAGGACTGGTGAGCATGGGATCCCTTGATCGTGGGTCACCAGCTTAAATGTCTTGGGCCAACACATGAACCAAAATCCCATCTATAAAGGTTTTTTATTTATCATATAAAAAACTTTTGCACTTTTTTATCCATCCAGGGTGCAGTTGGGCCCATAGGGGCGCCATTCATCCAGTGGTGCAGAAGCATTGTACTGTGCGGCCCAATGCTCAGGCAGCAGAGCGGTTGGGTAGCTTTCAGACACTCTGCATCATATGTATCAGTGTGAATGGTGCTCTATGCAGGCCTAGTGTATGCATGGCAGCTCGCCTCCCACATTTTGCTGGTAGAGGTGAGTCATCAGCCAGCAGCTGGGCTTGCTCCACAATTGGGCTCTGACTGCGTCCTGTAAGTGCATTTGGTTTCTGTTTTTGGCATGGATGGTAAGTTTAAAGGGCTGATAACCCAAGAATCTTCCCATCTTACTCCATATGCTCCACCAGAGGCAAAACACTTATTTAATGAGAGAAGCAAACTGTTTATCTACCAAGAAAAAGTGTGTAGACGGTACATCAATCCTAGAACCCATGAGATGTTCTGGCAAATAGTGGTACCCAGGAAGGATGTCCAGATAGTGTTGAATGCATACCACAACCAAGCAGGACACTTCAGATGGAAGAAGCTTGAGAAGCTGTTAAAAGACTCTACTAGGTTGGCATGAAAGGATCCAAAGAAAGATGGTGTAAGAACTGTGGACCATGCCACTTGAGGAGAAAAGATCAAGAGAGTCAATGAGCACATCTCCAGCCAATTATTATCACTCAACCACTTCAAATAGTAGCCTTAGATCACGTAAAATTAACAACAAGTAGATCAGATTACACCTACCCATTGACAATGTAACTCCATTCTGTGCTATGTGGATCAGGAGTCTACTCTGTCTTCATGATTAGTATGGTGGCTCTGAGCCAGCTGCTCATGGACACTAAATTGATTAATGTGTGATCCTGGTCAAACCAAACAAAATGCTGAACAATACTGACAGAGCACTTACAATTGTTGCACTTTTGCATAGTCATAACAGAGCAGACTAGGTGGCATGGTGAGACTCAGCCTTTTTCATAGGAGCAGAGGTCAATTACACATTTATTTTCTCTCCAATATTAGTGAAAAACAGATTATTACTGGAACGCCTCAACAGAACTCAGTGATTCCAATATTGCTCTTTCTATAGATATTGTACTTCTTGAGAGTGGTAAATGTGGAACCCACTGGGATGGGTACTTGGTACCAGACCAGGGTTATCATGGCGGTCTTGGTCCGCACCGTGTCCCGAGCCCCCCTTAGTAAAAAACAGTACTCCGGGACTGTAGAAAAACAAACAAACAATTAACATATCAAACAATTCATATTTACAGAGTCTTAAAAAAAAATACAAAAACCAATAAAACTCAAAAAGAGTCCAAAAGTTCAAAAAGCAGTCCTTCCGGTGGTTTTAGTCTATTGCCTCCGGGCTAATGAATATATACAAGAAGGTCTATACCACAACCAGTCCTGTGGAAGTTATGGTCCATAGCTAATAAAAAGGAAGAAAAGTTTAAAGTTCAAGAATATACAAATAGGTCATAAAGGATAGCCTCTGTAGGTACTGAGCATTTTTAACGTTGCGAACAAGTATAAGCACGTACGGGTGTCTCTGGTTTTAGCGCAGTAGGCTTCTAAGCCCTCGGTCACCGCATAAGAAGCCAAGTTCTTACACTCTGTGGCTGCCACCTAACATCATGCTACTCTCACCCTTTTTGTACGCTTTATTCCGGGTTATATTTAACTATATACTACTATAACATATATATATATATATATATATATATATACATATATATGTATATATATTTCACATTTAATTTCACCCTTTAGTCCTTGTACCTAGCCGGTACCTGACCCTGGGTACTACACTGTGATCTGCGTAATGCTGGTGTACTGGGTGTACTTAGCCTAATGGTGTGGATGGATGTGTACTTACTGAGAGTATCTGCTACCACTGAGGATGGAGATCTGACAGTAGGACTGGCAAGCTCACTGGGTCCAGGAATCTGTTCTTCCTCTTCAGGCTCAATTTCCAGTTCTCCATGTCATGGGACTTCTTGTGGTACGAGTTCTGGTGTTGGTTCTACCATTGGAGGGAATGCAATCATGGGGACTACAACTGCTCCGTAATAATTTGGCCATGTTTTGGGAAACCTCCTAAGACGGTATGGAGCACATCCTCTTCTTTCCTGACAGGTTGGACCTGTACAGGTAAGGTTACTTCTGTTGTCTTCAGGGTTTCAGGACACAGTTTGAGATGGTCTCTTGACACAACTTCTGATGTTCTTCCTTCGTCTTTGCTGTTTAGACACACTTTGGCATTCTCTAAATTTGATGGTAAGACTGTATATGGGGTGGTTTCTCACTGATTATCCAATTTGTTGGTGTGTCTCTTTCTCTTGAGAACTTGCTCACCAGGTTGTAATGGGGTTGCTAGAGTATGTTGGTTAAAGGTTCTCTCTTGTCTTTCTCTAGCTTGCCGAATACTTTTCCCTATGCACTCTTGTACTTGGCGATACTGCTGTTGATGTAGGGTATCTCAATTGGATTCTTCAACTTCTGCATCTGGCTTCAGGATTCCCATATCTAAATCAATTGGCAGCTTACTGGGTCTTGCTCGCATAAGGTAGGCTGGGGTGCAGTTTGTAGAACTCACCGGGACATGGTTGTACAAGTCTACCAAGTTGGATAATTTCTCTGGCCATTGATATCTCTCTCACTCTGGTAAGGTTTTCAACAGTTCAATCACAATATGGTTCATCTTTTTGCATAAGCCATTGGTTTGGGATGATAGGCTGTCGTGCGGATCTTCTTACAGCCGTACATATTGCTGAATTCCTAGAAAATCTCTGACTCGAAACACATGCAGTTTTTTAACATGGGAGTTTATGGGAATCGCATGCTACATATGTGCGTGATAAAAGTGGATACAAAGGGGTTTGGGATGCAATTCACCGCTACGGTAAAGCAAAAATTAAAGATAAGACACTGCACAGTGTAACAATAATGAGGATCACATACAGTACTGTAATAGCAAAAGGTATTAAGGCATGGAGTGGTGAAGTCTGGGGAACTAGCTATCTACCTTATAGAGAGGACTTTGTCTGCAGCCATAAGGAGACAAATAAGTTGATAAGGAGACTTAAAATCGCAATGCTCCTCTGGGAAATATGCAAATTGTCACTTCAATGACACCCCAATATCATATGGCTTTAAGTCTCCTTATCAACTTATCTGTCTCCTTATGGCTGCAGACATACTCCTCTCCATAAGGTAGATAGCTAGTTCCCCAGACCTCGTCTTAGCCTCTGATCTGGCACAAATCATTGATCATATTAAAAGGCTTGATAAAGAATCGACTATGGCTTTGAGGATTGCTACCTAAAGGTGTCGCTAGAATTCATCCACTTGTTAATTGAAGTGACAATTTGCTTATTTCCCAGAGGAGCATTGCAGTTTTAAATCTCCTTAACCTCTTATATGTCTCCTTATGGCTACAGACAAACTCCTCTCCATAAGGTAGATAGCTAGTTCCCCACACCTCGTTTTAGCCTCTCATACAGCCAGATCAGAATATCCAACACACTACACTGATGTGGGGCAGTTACCCCGAAACACAGCATCTGTAGTTGGGGTTCTGATCTGGCACAAATCCTTGGTCATATTAAAAGGCTTGTTAAAGAGTTGACTATGACTTTGAGGATTGCTACCTAAAGGTGGTGCTAGAGTTCATCCACTTCATCATTGAAGTGACAATTTGGAGTGGTGAACAACTTTATGCAAATTAACTGTATGGGTCACTACACAGTTTACAGGGTCACACCATTTCACAAAACATCAGACTAAAATAGGTACAGAGCATGTCCACATTAATGTAAAAAGTGTAAGTGCAGCAAATCAAAGTTTAGATTAAGGCATCATACCTATAAGGATACCACAGAGGGAGAGCAAGTTATAGGGAAAGAGATGGTCCTATAAAAGGCCCCTACACGTGTTTCACCCGCATGGCTTAGCTTCCTCAGGAAAATGGTATCGGAAACAGCACAATAGCACTGACGGGGTCTTTATAGCATCGGAATCCCAGGTGCAGTGTACGGCACTTACGGGTTTTGCTGACGTCACACGCATGCGCATAGTGACCGCTCACTCTCAAGCCAGTCTTGTCCTCGGCTCATCCTACAGCTCCAGGATGCGTCACCATGATTGCCAGGTGGGGGGGTGGAGCCAGCCACAGACCAAAACAAACCAGAGGAGCGCATCAGATCTGCGCAGCGTGTCTGCTGCACTAGATCTCCATGGTAACAACTATGCACATGAAAAAAGAGGAAAACTTCACCCATCTTAGAAGAACAATATAATATGCGCATGTATGATCAATATTACCAGGTCTCCGAGTAAATGTGCAAATCAGCCATATGAAGGCATATCTCGGGCCCCAACCGTTCCAACACACATATATACAGTAACTTCTTCCTCATAAGTCGTTCCTCCATTTTGCTTGCTTGAAAGATCAGGCGATCCTTGGGCAGAGGACCTCAGGAAAAGCTCCAAGGCGAGGGATGAGCAAGTATACTCGTTACTATTTGGTACTCGCCGAACAGTACGGTATTCGGACTACTTGTTACTCCGCGAGTTTCCTTGTAATTACTCGCTAGGAGTAACGAGTACAATGTAAGTCAGTGGGAAATGGGAGTAAATTCTCTGCTGGATCCTAGAAAGTGGCCTGGGGGCTAAGGAGAAGACTGAAATGCCCCACATGATTGTATTTCATGAAATAATTAAAAAAAAATTGACGTAGGGCCTCGCCCTACTTTTGTGTCCAGCCAGGCACAACTAAGCAGCTGGTGGCTGGAATCCACAGTTCAGGGTGGCCCAAGCTTTATTCCCCAACACCCCACCTACCCCGCAGCGAATTGCAGTCCGCAGCCACCCCAGAAAATGGCGTGTTCATAGAAGCGCCATTATCTTGCTCTGTACCCAACTCATCCAGGGCCCTGGTGTGGTGGCTCACTGGGTAATAAAGGGGTTAGGGCCAGCTTTGTATTATCAACTGTCCCCAAGCCCAAAATTCATGGGGTCACCCCAATATTAGACATGACCGCCATGAATTTCTAGTTCAGTGTTCAAAAAAAAGCACAACACAGAGAAAAATCTTTTATTAGAAAAAAAAAAAAAACCACTTATAGACTCCATCTTTATTAAAAAAATAATCTTCCGTCCGACGTAGTCCAATGGAGTCTTGTTCTTTAGCTCAGCTACATCTCTAGTAGAGAACCTCTACCAGAGATGTAGCTGAGCAGTGCGGAAGTGGGAAAGTTCATGTGAGTTCATGCTGTCAAGCATGAACTCACATGAACCGTCTGACAGCCCTGCGTGACTAGCTCAAATGGACAGCTGGTCAGCACCAGCTGATACCTCAGCTGTTGAAATAACCAACGGGAGAGCCAGCAGTGAAAAGACTTCACGGCCGGCTTTCCTGTTCGATGCTGCAATCCCCACTCCTTGATGTACGCTGCCTGCTATCTGATGCCCCCTCCCTGCCCAATCCTAAGTTAGGACTGGGCGGGGAGCAAAGCACCAGGAAGCAGGGAGCGTACATAAGGAAGCAGGAAGCGCAGCACAGAACGGGAAAGCCAGCGGTGAAGTCTTTTCACCGCTAGCTTCCTGCCCGGGTCTTTTGCTCCCCACTCACTCACTAAATGGTTAATATGCATTTTAGCATTTGATTAAAACAATATTTTAGGACTGATATTTTTTTGTAACTCATGGCTTCTGAAAACTTCAAACACTTGATCCAGATTGGATATCACTTTTTAGACAATGACTTTTTCAATAGGTTAGAGATACCCACATGCTTGCTGGGTGTAGTGGCACACACCTGTAATTCTAGCTATTGTAGGAGGCTTGGGCTGTTGGATCACTTCAGCTTCTCAGTTCTACTCCATCCTGTGCTATGTGGATCAGGAGTCTACTCTGTCCTCATGATTAGTGTGGTGGCTCTGAGCCAGCTGCTCATGGACACTAAATTGATTAATGTGTGATCCTGGTCAAACCAAACAAAATGCTGAACAACACTGACAGAGCACTTACAATTGTTGCACTTATGCATAGCTGTAACGGAGCAGACTAGGTGGCATGGTGAGACTCACCCTTTTTCATAGGAGCAGAGGTCAATTACACATTTATTTTCTCTCCAATATTAGTGAAAAACAGATTATAACTGGAACGCCTCAACAGAACTCAGTGATTCCAATATTGCTCTTTCTACAGATATTGTACTTCTTGAGTGTGGTAAATGTGGAGCCCACTGGGATGGCGTACTAGGTACCGGATCGGGGTTATCACGGCGGTCTTGGTCCGCACCATGTCCCGAGCCCACAAGTAAAGGTTGGGGGTTATTTACAGGGGATATAGTCGTGACGCCACCTATGGTATGTGGTCAGGGTGACCACCGCTGCTGCAGAACCTCCGAGGATGATGTTTGGCAGCCGGTGATGCAACGGCTCTCCACGTGCAGAGCCCGGTTCCCCAGGGCAGTGGTGATTATAGTCTATGAAGCGGGGAGCGTACAACAGGGAGCGGGGAGCGCAGCACAGAACGGGAAAGCCGGCGGTGAAGTCTTTTCACCGCTAGCTTCCCTGCCCGGGTCCTTCGCTTCCCACTCACTGGTGTGGCGCTCCCCGCCCGGTCCTAACTTAGGATCAGGATTGGAAGCGGTGGGGGGAGCGGAGGATCGGGATGGAAGGCTGTGGGAAGAGCAGGATCAGGCTGAGTGATTGTTTAAAAGCCGGCGGCTTTTTACCGCCGGCTTTTAAACAATCATGTGAGGCATTTCAGCCTTTCCTCAGCCCCCAGGCCACATTCTAGGATCCAGCAGAGAAATTTCTCGGCTTACTCGCTTGTCCCATTGACTTCCATTGGGCTTGCAATGAATACCCGAGTATTGGGACCTACTCGTGACAAGTATAGCGAGTCCGATTATTTCACTACTCGCTAATCCCTAGCTAAGGCATCTTAACAATACTTTTGACAAGTGTGAGAATAAAACCAAGGAAAAAGTTACAATAGAGAAAGCTAGAAAAGAAAGTCTGAGAGAGGACAATCAATTCATATTAAGTATGGACTTACACTCTCATTGAGACCATTGGGGGTCAGGGTGCCAAGTATCACAATCCACTTTGTTTCCATACGGTCCAGGAGCTTTTTTAAGTCACCTCCCCTATTGCCGCAATGCACCATATCAATTCCCCTGACTTTCATGGAAACATCCCCCTGTCCTTCCATTGTTCAGTACCAACCTGCGTATCCTGCCGACTACGCCAAGTGTAATAGCCCACAGGTAACGGGATACGCAAGGACTGCACGGAACACAGAGTGTTAAACAAATGCACTTTTAATGCAACTGAGGGAAAAGTGAGGGAAAGAAGGGGAAGGAGCGGGAAGGTGTGCAAAAGTCACTAGTTTGCAGAGAATGCAAGGTCTCTGAATGTCTTTAAATAAAGAAATACAAAGTCTTTATCGAGCGAGACGCAGAGTGTTTGTTTTCTTTCTGTAACTTGTATATCGGACTGCAGAGTCTTTTCCTATCTGTCCCTAACTAAAACAGTGTGCACACTTTACTGCGAGTTTTACTGCGAGGTACCTCGTTGCCGTTGGGGCCCGTAACTCGCTGACAGGCGTCTCTCGAGTGCAGTCCTTGTCCTGGATCTCTGTCCTGGATCTCTGCCTTGATCGTGCAGTCTGGTTCCTCACTCCACATCCAGTCTCTTTAGGTCTGTCTCTCTCTGCAACACACGTGGAAGTTGTCTCTCTTCTCCTTCTGGAGACCCCACCCATCCATCTCCTGGACTGTTCCATCTCACTCTCAGCAGCAGGGGTTTTTTATCTCTGCTATCCTTTCCTTTTTGGCAGCAGGTGGCAGTATAACACAAGGAAGAGTCCACAAAACAGTCCTTTAACCATATATATAAATGTTAACAGGTCTTACATTAGCACTGTGGAATCCTCTATGTCTGCAACAATGTCTCGAACGTGCTCCCGCACCCTTACCTTCAATTCCCGTGATGTTAGTCCCACGTAGACCAGAGAGCAGGCACATTGAGCAAAATATACCACATGAGTTGATGTACAAGAAATCCTGTGCCTGATCTCATATCTGCGGAAACCATCGGCAGAATGACAGTGGGTGAATGCAGACTACATGTAAATATATAACTCTTTTTCTTCATCTTTATAGGGCGCATTAGGTGAGACAAGGATGGCTGGGGATCAGCTAGGAAGGTGCAGGGACAGGTAGTGATAGCAGAGGGGGGTAGAAAGAGGTGACAGGTTCCCTTTAAACTAGTGAGTTATATAACACAAAATGCTTAATAAACAACATTTCCCACATGTCTACTTTACATCACCATCACTTTTTAAATATAATTTTTTGTTAGGAAGTTAGAAGGGTTCAAAGTTTATCAGCAATTTCTCATTTCTCCAACAAAATTTGTACAACCAATTCTCTTTTAAGGCCCACACCACATTTGAAGTGACTTTGAGAGGTCTATGTGACACCATTCTAAAAATTGCACCCCTCAAACTGCTCAAACCCACATTCAAGAAGTTTAACCACTATAGTACAATATAATATTATTATTATTAATAATAATAATAATAATAATAATAATAATTATATAGCACTATTAATTCCATAGCACTTTACAATCAGTAACACTGTCCCCATTGAGGCTCACAATTTAAACATCCTATCTGTATGTCTTTGAAATATGGGAGGAAATCAAATCATAATCTAAGGGGGATGTCACCCGCGTCAATATTGCTACCACACATGACGTTGCAGCAATATTGACGTGTGTGACAGGGCGCACCAACCAGCGATAAATCGTTGGTTGATAGTCGCCAGGTTTTAGAACCTGCTCTAAAACCTGGCGATGGTCGCCCGGTGGACATGCAGCTTTGCTGCGTGTGACACCGGGAGACAAGCGAGAACCCAGCTCCCAGCGCCTCTCTGCAAGTGCTGGGAGCTGGTATCCATGGTAAACAGCGGGTAACTAAGCGCCGCACGGCGCTTAGTTACCCGCTTGTTTACATGGTAACCAGCTTTCTCGCTGGTACTGATCGCTGGTGAGTCTGCCTGTGTGACAGCTCACCAGCGATCAGCCTTCAGTGTCGCCAGCGATGAGATCGCTGGTGACATTGATGCGTGTGATGTCCCCATAAGAATCCCGTTGAATCTTTTCAGAGTTGTTATCTCCTAAAGTGACACTGGTCAAATTTTAAAAATTTGGCCTGTTCATTAAGGTCAAAATTGGCTCTGTTGCTAAATGGTTAATATGCATTTTAGCATTTGATTAAAACAATATTTTAGGACTGATAGTTTTTTATCTCATGTCTTCTGAAAACTTCAAACACTTGATCCAGACTGGATATCACTTTTTAGACAATGACTTTTTCTATAGGTTAGAGATGCCCACATCCTTGCCGGGTGCAGTGGCGCACACCTGTAATCCTAGCTATTGTAGGAGGCTTGGGCTGTTGGATCACTTCAGCTTCTCAGTTCTACTCCATCCTGTGCTATGTGGATCAGGAGTCTACTCTGTCCTCATGATTAGTGTGGTGGCTCTGAGCCAGCTGCTCATGGACACTAAATTGATTAATGTGTGATCCTGGTCAAACCAAACAAAATGCCGAACGATACTGACGGAGCACTTACAATTGTTGCACTTATGCATAGCCGTGACGGAGCAGACTAGGCAGCATGTTGAGACTCAGCCTTTTTCATAGGAGCAGAGGTCAATTACACATTTATTTTCTCTCCAATGTTAGTGAAAAACAGATTATATCTGGAACGCCTCAACAGAACTCAGTGATTCCAATATTGCTCTTTCTATAGATATTGTACTTCTTGAGAGTGGTAAATGTGGAGCTCACTGGGATGGCGTACTCGGTACCGGACCGGGGTTATCACGGCGGTCTTGGTCCGCACCATGTCCCGAGCCCACAAGTAAAGGTTGGGGGTTATTTACAGGGGATATAGTCGTGACGCCACCTGTGGTATGTGGTCAGGTTGACCACCGCTGCTGCAGAACCTCCGGCGATGATGTTTGGCAGCCGCTGATGCAACGGCTCTCCACGTGCAGAGCCTGGTTCCCAGGGGCAGTGGTGATTATAGTCTATGAAGCGGGGAGCATACAACAGGGAGCGGAGAACGCAGCACAGAACGGGAAAGCCGGCGGTGAAGTCTTTTCACCGCTAGCTTCCCTGCCCGGGTCCTTCGCTCCCCACTCACTGGTGTGTCGCTCCCCACCCGGTCCTAACTTAGGATCGGGATTGGAAGTGGTGGGGGGAGCGGAGGATCGGGATGGAAGGCTGCGGGAAAAGCAGAATCAGGCTAAGTGATTGTTTAAAAGCCGGCGGCTTTTTACCGCCGGCTATTAAACAATCATGTGAGGCATGTCAGCCTTCTCCTCAGCCCCCAGGCTACTTTCTAGGATCCAGCAGAGAAATTTCTCGGCTTACTCACTTTTCCCATTGACTTCCATTGGGCTTGCAACGAATACCCGAGTATAGGGACCTACTCGTTATGAGTATAGCGAGTCCGATTATTTAACTACTCGCTCATCCCTACCCAAGGCATCTTAACAATACTTTTGACGAGTGTGAGAATAAAACCAAGGAAAAAGTTAAAATAGAGAAAACTTGAAAAGAAAGTCTGAGAGAGGACAATCAATTCATATTAAGTATGGACTTACACTCTCATTGAGACCATTGGGGGTCAGGGTGCCAAGTATTACAATCCACTTTGTTTCCATACAGTCCAGGAGCTTTTATAAGTCACCTCCCCTATTGCCACAAGGCACCATATCAATCCCCCTGACTTTCATGGAAGCAGGGCTGCAACCATAATGTTGTTTAAAGTGCTTTCGAAGTCTGTTTAGCACTGTGGGATCCTCTATGTCTGCGACAATGTCTCGAACGTGCTCCCTCACCCTTACCTTCAATTCCCGTGATGTTAGTCCCACGTAGACCAGAGAGCAGGCACATTGAGCAAAATATACCACATGAGTTGATGTACAAGAAATCCTGTGCCTGATCTCATATCTACGGAAACCATCGACGGAATGAAAGTGGGTGAATCCAGACTACATGTAAATATATAACTTTTTTCTTCATCTTTATAGGGCCCTTTAGGTGAGACAGGGATGGCTGGGGATCAGCTAGGAAGGTGCAGGGACAGGTAGTGATAGCAGAGGGGGGTAGATTGAGGTGACAGCTTCCCTTTAAACTAGTGAGTTATATAACACAAAATGCTTAATAAACAACATTTCCCACATGTCTACTTTACATCACCATCACTTTTGAAATATAATTTTTTGTTAGGAAGTTAGAAGGGTTCAAAGTTTATCAGCATTACTCATTTCTCCAACAAAATTTGTAAAACCAATTCTTTTTTACGGACCACACCACATTTGAAATGACTTTGAGAGGTCTATGTGACACCATTCTAAAAATTACACACCTGAAACTGCTCAAACCCACATTCAAGAAGTTTAACCACTATAGTACAATATAATAACAATAATATTAATAATAATAATAATATTTATATAGCACTATTAATTCCATAGCACTTTACAATCAGTAACACTGTCCCCATTGAGGCTCACAATCTAAACATCCTATCTGTATGTCTTTGAAATATGGGAGGAAATCAAATCATAATCTAAGGGAATGTCACCCGCGTCAATATTGCTGCCACACATGACGTTGCAGCAATATTGACGTGTGTGACAGGGCGCACCAACCAGCGATAAATCGTTGGTTGATAGTCGCCAGGTTTTAGAACCTGCTCTAAAACCTGGCGATGGTCGCCCGGTGGACATGCAGCTTTGCTGCGTGTGACACCGGGAGACGAGCGAGAAGCCAGCTCCCAGCGCCTCTCAGCAAGTGCTGGGAGCTGCTATCCGTGGTAAACAGCGGGTAACTAAGCGCCGCACAGTGCTTAGTTACCCGCTTGTTTACATGGTAACCAGCGTTCTCGCTGGTACTGATCGCTGGTGAGTCTGCCTGTGTGACAGCTCACCAGCGATCAGCCTTCAGTGTCGCCAGCGATGAGATCGCTGGTGACATTGATGCGTGTGATGTCCCAATAAGAATCCCATTGAATCTTTCCAGAGTTGTTATCTCCTAAAGTGACACTGGTCAAATTTTAAAAATTTGGCCTCTTCATTAAGGTCAAAATTGGCTCTGTTGCTAAATGGTTAATATGCATTTTAGCATTTGATTAAAACAATATTTTAGGACTGATTGTTTTTTATCTCATGTCTTCTGAAAACTTCAAACACTTGATCCAGACTGGATATCACTTTTTAGACAATGACTTTTCTATAGGTTAGAGATGCCCACATCCTTGCCGGGTGCAGTGGCGCACACCTGTAATCCTAGCTATTGTAGGAGGCTTAGGCTGTTGCATCACTTCAGCTTCTCAGTTCTACTCCATCCTGTGCTATGTGGATCAGGAATCTACTCTGTCCTCATGATTAGTATGGTGGCTCTGAGCCAGCTGCTCATGGACACTAAATTGATTAATGAGTGATCCTGGTCAAACAAAACAAAATGCCGAACAATACTGACGGAGCACTTACAATTGTTGCACTTATGCATAGCCATAACGGAGCAGACTAGGTGGCATGGTGAGACTCAGCCTTTTTCATAGGAGCAGAGGTCAATTACACATTTATTTTCTCTCCAATGTTAGTGAAAAACAGATTATAACTGGAACGCCTCAACAGAACTCAGTGATTCCAATATTGCTCTTTCTATAGATATTGTACTTCTTGAGAGTGGTAAATGTGGAGCCCACTGGGATGGCGTACTCGGTACCGGACCGGGGTTATCACGGCGGTCTTGGTCCGCACCATGTCCCGAGCCCACAAGGAAAGTTTGGGGGTTATTTACAGGGGATATAGTGTGGTATGTGGTCAGGGTGACCACCGCTGCTGGAGAACCTCCGGGGATGATGTTTGGCAGCCGGTGATGCAACGGCTCTCCACGTGCAGAGCCTGGTTCCCTGGGGCAGTGGTGATTATAGTCTATGAAGCGGGGAGCATACAACAGGGAGCGGGGAGCGCAGCACAGAACGGGAAAGCCGGCGGTGAAGTCTTTTCACCGCTAGCTTCCCTGCCCGGGTCCTTCGCTTCCCAATCACTGGTGTTGCACTCCCCGCCCGGTCCTAACTTAGGATCGTGATTGGAAGCGGTGGGGGGAGCGGAGGATTGGGATGGAAGGCTGCGGGAAGAGCAGGATCAGGCTGAGTGATTGTTTAAAAGCCGGCGGCTTTTTACCGCCGGCTATTAAACAATCATGTGAGGCATTTCAGCCTTCTCCTCAGCCCCCAGGCTACTTTCTATGATCCAGCAGAGAAATTTCTCGGCTTACTTGCTTTTCCCATTGACTTCCACTGGGCTTGCAACGAATACCCGAGTATTGGGACCTACTCGTTACGAGTACAGCGAGTCCGATTATTTCACTACTCGCTCATCCCTAGCCAAGGCATCTTAACAATACTTTTGACGAGTGTGAGAATAAAACCAAGGAAAAAGTTAAAATAGAGAAAGTTAGAAAAGAAAGTCTGAGAGAGGACAATCAATTCATATTAAGTATGGACTTACACTCTCATTGAGACCATTGGGGATCAGGGTTCCAAGTATCACAATCCACTTTGTTTCCATACGGTCCAGGAGCTTTTTTAAGTCACCTCCCCTATTGCCGCAAGGCACCATATCAATCCCCCTGACTTTCATGGAAGCAGGGCTGCAACCATAATGTTGTTTAAAGTGCTTTCGAAGTCTGTTTAGCACTGTGGGATCCTCTATGTCTGCGACAATGTCTTGAACATGCTCCCGCACCCTTACCTTCAATTCCCGTGACGTTAGTCCCACGTAGACCAGAGAGCAGGTGCATTGAGCAAAATATACCACATGAACTTATGCATAGCCGTAACGGAGCAGACTAGGTGGCATGGTGAGACTCAGCCTTTTTCATAGGAGCAGAGGTCAATTACACATGTATTTTCTCTTCAATATTAGTGAAAAACAGATTATAACTGGAACGCCTCAACAGAACTCAGTGATTCCAATATTGCTCTTTCTATAGATATTGTACTTCTTGAGAGTGGTAAATGTGGAGCCCACTGGCATGTGGTACTCGGTGCTGGACCGGGGTTATCACGGCGGTCTTGGTCCCGAGCCCACAAGTAAAGGTTAGGGGTTATTTACAGTGGATATAGTCATGACACCACCCGTGGTATGTGGTCAGGGTGACCACCGCTGCTGCAGAACCTCCGGGGATGATGTTTGGCAGCCGGTGATGTAACGGCTCTCCACGGGCAGAGCCTGGTTCCCCGGGGTAGTGGTGATTATAGTCTATGGATGATGCAGGGCAGAGGTACTGGTAGAAATGATAACAGTTTGTGAGGGAGAGTAGGGCTCGAGCGCAAGGATCACACAGACTCATGGATTGGTAGTTTTCCAAGTCTTTACTGTACATGGTATTCAGTAAGTATTGTCCACGGAGTCTGTACCGGGGCCGGGTTGCTCCCACCCTGACTGGGTCCTTGGCTTCCTACTCCTGCGCTGTGTGTGTGGCCCTGCTGCTGCTTTAGCTAGGCTGCTGGCCCTGTCTCCCCTCACGGGTACCAAACTTGCTAGACAACTTGAGTCTTATCTTTGTGTTTCTGACCCCGCCGTGTTGCTTCGATGTGGTACAATGAAGATATATAATCTTCACTAACCCGGTGTTTTCTGTGCTGCTTGTGTCAGGCACAATTTCAGATCCAGTATCCGGTCTTTGTGCTTCTCTGGGGTGAGTCTCAGGGAACTCGGTCTCCCAGATGTGTTCCTCTCTGCTCTGTCTCCTTTTCCTCAGACCCTGGCTTGGCCTGGAACTAGACCGTGGGGTGAGCCTAACGCAGCTCTTTTACACCCAGGTCTTTCTTCCTCACTGCTGCCCCGCACTGAACTAACTGCCACTTCCTCTCCACCCAGAATATATAGGGAAGCAGGTTTAGCTCCCCCTTCTGGCTTGGAGGCACTAGTGTAGTTTTTTGGGTTGTGTGGGGAATTAACCCTTGGTGATGTTACTGTGGCACATTAACACCTGGGGTGCCACATTAATTTACAATAATAGGTTTTGAATTTATTTGTCAAAATGTCAGAAATTTGGTAAAAATGTTTACGTTTTTTGTTCTTAGATCAGAAAGTTTTATTACACACAATAGGTAATAAATGTGCAGCATGGTGGCATGATGGTATGGTGGCCTAGTGACTACCATTGCAGTCTTGCAGCGCTGGAGTCCTAGGTTTGAATCCTTCCACAAATTACATCTACAAGGTGTGTATGTGTTCTCCCTGTGTTTGCATGTCTTTCCTCCAGGCTCTCCTGCTACTTTCTACACTCCATAGAGTATAGGATGTTTAGATTGTGGGGCACTGGGTTACTGATGTTTATCTGCATCTCAATGAATTAGAATATTATCAAAAAATCAATTTCTTTTAGTAATCCATTGCAAAAAATGAAACACATATACAGAGTCATTACAAACAGAGTGATCTATTTCAAGTGGTTGTTTTTGTAACTGTTGATGATTATGGCATACAGCCAATGAAAACCCAAAGGACATTATCTCAACAAATTAAAGTAGGTAGGATGAAGGGTTAAAAACCATTCTGCCATATTTCACAAGACATCAAAGGGTGAATATAATATTGATTTTTTTTTTAGTCAACGCATTTCAGGTCTCCCTGAAATGCCCTGAAACATGGCAATATGATATTGACTTGTCCTGAGGAAGGGGCCAGGGAACCCTGAAACATGTTGACTAATAAATCAATATTATATTTACCCTTTGTTGTCTCGTGGAATATGGCAGCGTGGTTTTTGACCCTTCATCCTCCCTACTCTATATGCACCCCGCTGGGGACTGCAGAAGCCGTGATATGCTTTTATAGGGGTTGTGACTCTCACAACCACACAAGGTGAAGTCTCTGATACCTATTTAGGTAATATTTTATCTTTCAGACCCTTCATCCTCCCTATTTTAATAATGACCTTTGGGTTTTCATTGGATGTAAGCCATAATCATCAACATTAACATAAATAAGCACTTGAAATAGATCACTCTGTTTGTCATGACTCTGTATAATATATATGTTTCATTATATGTATTAAAGTACTGAAATAAGTAAACTTTTTGATGATATTCTAATTCATTGAGATGCACCTGTATGTAAAGCGCTGTTGAATTAATCTAATATATAAAGCTGAATGTGTGTAAGTGTGTGTGTGTGTGTGTTTGTGTGTGTATATCCGGGATTGGCATCTACACCGTCGCAACTACAGCCACAAAATTTTGCACAGTCACATGTCTGGACCCCGAGAGCGTCATAGGCTATGTTGTTTTAACGCCGCGCGTTCCAATTCACCAAACAATTTTGGCCCTATCTACATAATGGAGAGAAAGTGACAGTTACCAGTTGACAGTTGTGAATGAGAGGGACTTAATGACAGCACCAAAGACTAACAGCATATACCAGCATATAGTCACTAAGGTGGGGCCCTGACATGGAATATTCACCACGCACGGGGATATGTATGCACACCACATGCACACAAAGAGTAACAGCTAAGGTGGAGTCCCAACATTGGATACTCACCACGCACCCAAACACAAGCACACACCACAAAGAGACACACACAACACAGATACACACACCACACAGACACCCCCCACAAGGACATGCACACATACACACCCTATAGGGACACATGCACTCACCCCACAGGGACACACACACCACAGGGACATATACACATACACACCCCACAGGGACACAGAGACACACACACACCCCACAGGAACACACAGACCCCATAGGGATGGACACACACTACAGAGAAACCCCTCCCCCACAAGGACACACACCACAGGGACACCCCTCCCCCTCAAACGGACACACACCACATGGAACCCCCAACAGGGACACACGCACACCACTGGGACACACACACAACCACAGGGACACACACACCCCAGGAACACACACACCACACAGACAGACACAGATGTGCCCAAATTGCCTCACACAACTCGCCTCATACGTCTGGTATCTTTAATTTCCAAAAATAAACATCTGATGAAAAACAGCCAATGTGCAACACATGTGCCACATAGGGAATTAAGGCAGATGTCAGTCACATGAGCTGTCTTTATGTGTATGTGTGAGGTAATATATACTGCCCGGCCGGGGGAGGGTGTACTGTTGGCTGGAGATTTATTAGGTTGCCTATAGCAACCAATCACAGCTCAGCTTCTATTTTCCTACAGGTCATTAATATGACATATTCAAATTCTGTTTTGTTGTAGCTAACAGCAATTATTTATTAACCCGGGTGTAGCCGGGTAGTACAACTAGTTGAGCTATAAAAGTGAATAAATATTGTTATTATAAAGAATATTTCCCACATGTCTACTTTACATCAGCATCAATTTAGAAACATTTTTTTCTTAGGAAGTTAGAAGGGTTAAAGGTTAATCAGCTGTTTCTCATTTTTTCAACAAAATGTAAAAAAGCATTTTTCAGAGACCACATCACATTTGAAGTGACATTTGAGAGGCCTATGTGACAGAAAATACCCAAAAGTGACACCATTTTAATAACTATACCTCTCAGAGTGCTCAAATCCACATCCAAGATGTTTAACCACTATAGTGAAATACAACGTGTCATAAAATAATCATCTCAAAATCACTCTGATCCGTTGAAGCATTGAGGTATGTATTCACTATCCAGAGGTGCTGCGTCTTGATGTGAGCACTTTGAACCCCCAGGGGCTTCATATAATTTTTTAACGTTGAGCTGTGAAAATGAAAAAATACTTTTCTTCCACAAAAATGTTCTTTTAGCCTCAATTTTTTCATTTTCACAGTTGCAACAGAATAAAATGGACCCAATATTTGTTGGACAATTTCTCTTGAGTACGCTAATACCCCATACCCATATGTGGTAGAAAGCCACTGTTTGGGCACATGGCAGAGCTCAGAAGGGAAGGAGCAACATTTGACTTTTTTAATGGAGAAGTAGCTGGAATTGTTAGCTGACATGAAGTTGCGTTTGTAGAGCCCCCGCTGTGTCTAAATAGTGGAAACCTCCACAAGTGACTCTATTTTGGAAACTGGAACCCATAAAGAATTTATCTAGATGTGTGGTGAGCACTTTGGACTCTCAGGTGCTTCACAGAATTTTATGTTGAGCTGTGAAAATTAAAAAATAATTTCCTTCCACAAAAATGTTCTTTTAGCCTCATTTTTTTCATTTTTACATGTAAAAACAGGTTAAAATGGACACCAAATGTTGTTAAGAAATTTGTCCTGATTATGCTGATGTGTTGCCCCAGAGCCGTAGGGTACTTGGAAGGGGGTGTTAAAAAGTTCTGGGGAGTCACAGGGGCTGAGACCCAGCTTCCGTGACCCTGGGTTCAGTTATAAAAGGCAGTTCTTGCCTAATGTAGGGAAAGGGATGATATTTAAAGGATTTATTAATGACGTCACCCGTGGTTTGTGGCTTTGAGTTGCCACCAATGCTGCAGAACATCTGGAGATGATGGACGAACAGCTAGCATGGAGTGTCTCTCCACAGGCGGAGTGGATCCCCAGGGCAGTGAATGTTGGAGGAATGTAGGGTGCAGAATGGAGGTGCAGGAATAACTGGAGGCTACAGCAATGAACGTTTCCTTTACCCTTACTTGTTCATTGCAGTTACAGTCCAGGGCACCAGTTTAGATGTTGCCAGGTGGGTTGGAGGCTTCCCTTCTGCGCTTTTTCCTGTGGGCCCCTGCTTGAAGCTGACTTGTGGCCCTCCCTCTCTCTCTCTCTCTCCTGCACGAGCCAGTATGATAGGCAGCTCGAGTCCTTTATTAGTGCCACTTCATGGGTGACTACTTCTTGGCTCTTGGTGCTGCTTTGCCTCTGGGCACTTTGGTGTGGATGGGGAACTTGGAATTCCCCACCCTCCAGTATTGGCTGCGGGGTCATTAGACTTTGCACAGCCTTGGACTCCGGTGTCCGTTTCTTGCCACTTTTCCTCTTGGGTGAGCTCGACACTGCTCTGATCCCCAGGCTCTCCTTCTTCCTGAGACTCACTCCATGACTGTTCTGTTGTTCTTCCTGGCTGTTCTGCCTAACCCCACCTCTGGGCTAGGGCAGCTCCCCTTAAGCCAGCTTCTAGAGCTCCCCCTTCTGGTCGGGAGACAGGAAAGTATTGGATGCTGTGCCACCTGAATATGCTTCCAGGCGTGACATCACCTCCTGTCAGGGAGGCAATGCCACTGTTGCAGCCAGACACTGGGGTGCTACACTGATACCCTTTATGTGGTGGAAAACCACCGAGTGAGCACCCGGCAGGCCTCAGAAGGGAAGGAGCGAAATTTGATGTTTAAAGAGGAAAATTAGTTGCAATCATTAGCGGACACCATGTCGCGTTTGGAGAGCCCCTAATGTGCCTAAACAGTGGAGCTCCCCCACAAGTGACCCCCTTTTGGAACCTATACACCCCAAGGAACTTATGCAGGTGCATGGTTAGCACTTTAAACCCCCAGGTGCTTCATACATGGAGTCATGAAAATGAAAAATAATTTTTTTCCCACATAAATGTTTTTTTAGGCTCAATTTTTTCATTTTCACAAGGTTAACGGGATTAAGTGGATCCTAAAATTTGTAGGACAATTTGTATTGAGTATGCTGATACTTTATATGGGATGAAAAACCACTGTTTGGTTGCATGGCATGGCGCTGAAGGGAGGGAGTGACATTTTGGAATTCAGATTTTGATGGAATTTTCTGTTGGTGTAATGTCATAATTGGGGGACCCCTGATGTGTCTAAACAGTGGAAACCCCCAACAAGTGACCCAATTTCAGAAACTAGACCCTCAAGTAATTAATTTGGATATGTGCGGAGCTCCTTAAATCCCCAAGGAGAACAGACACCACTTCAGCTCAAACGGTTCTTTACTTGCACCAGATGGAAACAGGTACACAGTACATTCTGGGTTAATGGGTATTGTAACCATGGGTCGTGAAGATTTCCTCAGAGTCTGACAGTGATGCCCTCAATATTGCGCTCATGGTCTTGTTATTCTCTCACTCTCTTAACCCCTCTTGAGCCAAGTCTCTAGTCCATTGGATCTGTTACCTAAAATTCTTTCACTCGTCGGCGTCGTGAACCCAGCTGCGGGACTGATGTTAGGCTGATTTAGGGGTGCTTTGGCTTCCTGTGTGTGTCGGGCCCTCGGCTCGCCAGTCTGTAGTTAGCGATGAACATTGCATCTAGCTACCTCGGCTCTGGTATGCCGGTGTCGACCTGGGTCCCCAACTGGCTTCAACCAGTCCTGGGTAAACCCCCTTCAAAAGTCTGGGTCACCGCTCACCAAAGAGGCACCCTCCAGATGCAGCCGCAGGGTCTCCTGCGTCTGCCTTGCTTGCTCTCCTCACACCAACTGTCTGACTGTGTTGTCACTCCCCGTCTACCGCTCTCTAGGCTCCACCCCCTGGGACTTACTGAATATCAGTCCCCTCTATTAAAGTGGCCTGTGTTGGGTGTTGGGGTGCAGACTCTGAATATTCCCCATGTCAACAGTTACAGAGGCACCAGACCTTTAATTAGGGTGTAGTACCTCCCTGTGGCTCCTTGCCATAAGGGCGCCACAATGACGTGGGCTCTGCTGTGTTTTTGGTCACCAGCAAATGTATAGCAGGCAGGTATGGGCTGCCACCCACTCCCAGCTGCCTAGTTTTACCTGGCTGGTCAACAAAAAATATAGCGGAGAATTTTTTTTTTTCTTTAAATAACATAGCTTTGCTGTATTTTAGGCTGTCAGCCATATATAACTAGGTAGCTGGAGGCCTCGTGTTCTGGGTCCCCAGGCTGCGAATTGCATCTTACAGGCACCCCAGAAAATGGCGGATTTATTGAAGTGTCATTTCCTGGCACTGTACCTGACTCTTCCAGCTGCCCTGCGGCAGTGGAATCCTGGGTAATAAGGGGTTAATGCCAGCTTTGTATTGATAGCTGGCACTAAGTCTGAGGTTCCTAATGTCAGTCTAATGTTAATCCAGGCCATTGGAAAACCCTAAGTAAATAGCAAATAATACACCACAGAGGAATCCTTTATTTGAAACAAATCAGACGGACCCATGAATTTCAATTGCCTCTGCTACATCCAGAGTCTGCAGCAAGGCAACAAGCATCCTCTTGCTGCAGTCTCTGGGGTCACAGTGTTTGTAGCTGCATCATATGGCAATAATCTGATTGCCATACAGAGCAGCTATTAGTACTGCAGGCCGAAGTCCTAGAGATCACAAGATCTCTGAGGCTTGGGTCAGGTGACTGAATGCCGCCATGGCAACGTTGGGTCAGCATGGCAAAGATCAGCCCATTGCAATTACATGTGTTTGTGCAATTACAATGCAATGGACCAATCAGGGCAGGCAAACAGGTGAGAGCATGCGCTTCCAATCCCAGTACCCTAAACTGGTGCAATCAGTAAGATCGCATCAGCTAGGGGGTGATACATCGAAGGATGCGTCGCACAGCAATCATGTCCTTGTCTGTGTCACATCAGTCCTCCTTAGCCTCCAGCCACCTTTATGCAGGGGATGAGGCTGAGGAGGAGTGGGTGGTGCGGGCACAGATGGATTGCACCGCTGCCATGCTGCTGATGGGACTGATAACTCCCATCAGGGCTGGAGGGGTTGATACTGCCGCCTCCAGAGCTCCAGCTTAAGAAAGAGGCTATTACAGTCCCAAGCTTGGCAAGATACTAATGATCAGACAACTTCATTGCCTGATCACTACAGTGCTGAACAGAGTTGAACAGCCAATTAAGGTGATCGTGGGTGCGGGGGGGGGGGGGAATCCACACCCAGGAGGTTGAGCTTTGGTATCCTGTGTATATAATCACAGGATACAGCAGCTTGATTAGCATTTCTGCGAAAACGGTGCTGCGATTTCGGCATGATGAACTGGTACATCAAAGGTTGTGAAGAGGTTAACCAAATGTGGAGGTTTGTGGTATTGGGTAGCTTAAATTGGGAGTTCTAGTCCACAATAAATTAAGTGTCCTTGTGGCGCCCCGCAACGAGTACGTCACAAGAGGGTATTGCAGCCATAAAAGCAGCCGCAATATTCTCTGACACAGCAGTGACCTGGTTAATTTAGAAATCCAACCCTGCATGCATCACCTAGAACAGAGGGCCAATCCTAGGTTCTGGTGGGCGGAGTGCTAGGGTAGTGCAGGAGAACAGACACAATAGACTAGAGTCTAGAACTTGACCTGAGCAGTCTAGAACTTGGAGAGGAGCGGGGGCTCCGCATCCCGTGCAGCCCCCGGGCCGTCACCGGTCGGGTGTCAGCACCTGAGGCCTTACCAACCGGGATTGGGCATTATTCACACGGGTTCCCAAAAGACTCCCGTGCCCACAACTCACAGCCGGTTCACTGGTACCGAAGCTGGCAGCAGTTCACCTCTGCTACGCGAACCAGAAGCGTGGAGGAGCAGCTTCACAGGAGCACCCCACCATCAGCCAACTTCCAGTCGTCTAACCAGCGGTGTACCCACTGAGGGATCCAAGGCTCCCCAAAACATCCAGAACGTACATCATGGATAGGGCATTGAAGCAGCCTCCCCGTACCCGACCTGGTATTCCTGGGCAACACTGGCAACCAATTAGTTAGAATGGAGGAACACTGCGGAGTTCTAAGGGACACCATCACTGCTGAGTCCACCCGGTCCACTACCCTTAAACTGTATACCATGTACTGCCTGCTGGTTACAGTAAAGACCCGTTGCAGAGACTTTCTGTGTCCGTGCTTCCTTATGAACTGTCCGTCCGCACTACAAGGTAACCGCAGCTGCCGCGCAACATCTTAAGCAGCTCCAGCCTCCGGGGATCACCGCTCAGCCTGTGGGGAGCGTTCCATCTTGCTGCTATCCATCCCCCGGAGGTTCCGCAGCGTCGGTAACGATTACCGAACTACTCATAGGTGGCGTCACGAATAAATTAAACCCCTTTAATCTGTTCCACCAAGACGTCTTCAACACTTTTGATCTGCACTACACCGGGCCCCACTACCGGTAGGCGCGGTCCACCCGTGACAAGGAGGAAGAAAGCATCGCCTGTCTAAACCGGCCACGGTGAGTCATCCTCTCCAAACTTGGCATTAGTACAAGTGATATTACAGACTGTTTAGTGTACATTGCAGCTCTTTAATCCCTTCACCACCAAACCTGGTTTTTGCCTTTCTGACCAGGCCAATTTTTTCAATTCTAATCAATTTATCAGCAAATAACTCTGGAGCCTCAACAGAACTCAGTGATTCCAAGATATTTTTTCTTGACATATTGTACTTCTTTATAATGGTAAATTTAGGATGATAGGTTTTGCATTCAATTGTGAAAATATCAGAAATGCTGTAAAAAATGTTCACTTTTTATGTTCTTAAACCAGTGAGTTATTTCGCATAAAATGCTCAATAAATAACATTTCCCACATGTCTACTATACATTAGCATCACTTTTTAAATATCATTTTTTGCTAGGGAGCTAGAAGGGTTTAGGTTTATCAGCAATTTCTCATTTTTTTAACAAAATTTAGAAACCAATTCTTTTTTACAGACCACACCACATTGGAAGTGACTGTGAGACTTTGACAACCCTATGTGACACCATTCTACAAATTGCACCCCTCAAACTGCTCAAACCCACATGCAAGAAGTTTAATCACTATAGTGTAGTAAAATATGTCATAAAATAATAGAATAAGAGTCCTGTTGAAGCTGTCCCGAGTTATTGTATCATAAAGTGACACTGATCAGATTTCTAAAATGTGGCCTGGTCATGAAGGTCAAAATTGGCTCTGTTGCTAATGAGTTAATATGTATTTTAGCATTTTGATTAAAACAACATTTCAGGACTAGTATCACTGTTCAGACAATGACTTCTTCTGTAGGTTAGAGATGCCTACATCCTTGCTGGGTGCAGTGGCGCACACCTGTAATCCTAGCCATTGTAGGAGGCTTGGGCTGTAGGGTCACTTCAGCTTCTCAGTTCTAGTCCATCCTGTGCTATGTGGATCAGGAGTCTACTCTGTCCTCATGATTAGTATGGTGGCTCTGAGCCAGCTGCTCATGGACTCTAAATTGATTAATGGGTGATCCTGGTCAAAAAAAAACCAAAATGCTATAGCTCAATACTTGCAGTGCACTTACAATTGTTGCACTTATGCATAGCCAGAATGGAGCAGACTAGGCAGCATGGTGAGACTCAGCCTTTTTCATAGGAGCAGGGGTCAATTACATACTGTATTTTTAGGATTATAAAACACTTTTTACTCCCCAATTTAGAGGGGAAAACAGAGGTGCGTTTTATAATCTGAATCTTTAAAAGAAAACCAAAATTTACTGAGGGATTGCTTTGGTGCGCGATGGGGGCCACCATTTTCCTTTTACCTACCTGCATTGCCATGCTGCAATTTGGCCTCTAGTGTCCAGTCTCTCAGAAAATGGCTGCACATGCTGATCTACGCATGCCTACGCAGCCATTTTCTGATAGTTTGGACACCAGAGGTCGAATTGCAGGTTGGCAACACAAGGCAGGCAAAAGGAAAATGGCAGCCATCACCGCACACCGATGCGACACCCCTGCAGGTACGGGCTTGCCGCTTTGCAGCCACCCTCCGGGAAACAAGCCTCCTGCACCCCCGCTCCACCACTGCAACCTTCCTCGGTAAGCTATGGTGGGTCCAGCATGAGGGGGCAATGCACCAGGATGGGGATATAGATACCAGGATGGGGGCCAATGTACCATAATGGGGGTGGCATGTAGCAGGATAGGGGATATGGATACCAGGATGGGGGATATAGATACCAGGATGGGGGGCCATGTACCAGGATGGGGGGCCATGTACCAGGATGGGTTTGGCATGTACTAGGATGGGGGATATACATGCCAGGATGGGGGGTAATGTACAAGGATGAGGGACATATATACTAATTGTTAGATGGAAACTGACATTATAAGACAGACCCCATTTAATATTAAAAATATTTTTTTCCCTTTTCTATCAACAAATTTGGGGAGCATCTTATAATCTAGTAATATAGGTGAAAAATACGGTATTTATTTTTCCTCCAGAATTAGTGAAAAACATATTGAGGCTCTTTAAAATGAATCCATTACTAGATTTTTTCAATTCTATTAGAGTCACTTTATGAGTTTATAACTCTGGAGCCTCAACAGAACTCAGTGATTCCAATATTGTTTTTTGTTGACATATTAGACTTCATGTTAGTGGTACATTTAGGATGACTTCATGTTAGTGGTACATTTAGGATGACTTCATGTTAGTGGTACATTTAGGATGATAGGTTTTACATCTATTTGTTAAAATATCGGAAATGTTGTGAAAGTGTTTACCTTTTATGTCCTTAAACCAGTGAGTTTTGTCACACAAAATGGTTAATAAATAATATTTCCCACATGTTTACATGAGCATCTCAATGAATTAGAATATCATCAAAAAGGTCATTTATTTCAGTAATTCAATACAAAAGGTGAAACCCATATATTATATAGAGTCATTACAAACAGAGTGATCTATTTCAAGTGTTTATTTATGTTAATGTTGATGATTATGGCTTACAGTTAATGAAAACGCAAAGGTCATTATCTCAGAAAATTAAAGTAGGGAGGATGAAGGGTCTGAGAAATAAAATATTAAAATATTTCATAAATAGGTATCAGAGGCTTCACCTTGTGTGGTTGTGAGAGTCACAACCACTATAGAAGCATATCATGGCTGCTGCAGTCCCCAGTGTGGTGCATATAGAATAGGGAGGATGAAGGGTTAAAAAACCATGCTGCCGTATTCCACAAACATCAAAGGGTGAATATAATATTGATTTATTAGTCAATACGTTTCAGGGCTCCTTGGCCCCTTCCTCTGGGCAAATCATATTGTCATATTGCATATTGCCATACTGCCATGTTTCAAGGAGCTCTGAAAAGCGTTGACTAATACATCAATATTATACTCAACCTTTGATGTCTTGTGGAATATGGCAGTGTGGTTTTTAACCCTTCATCCTCTCTCCTTTAATTTTCTGAAATAATGACCTGTAAGCCATAATCATCAACATTAACATAAATAAACTCTTGAAATAGATCCCTCTATAATGACTCTACATATTATGTGTGTTTCACTTTTTGCATTAGAAGAAAAAGGTTTGTTACCATGTTAGGCTAGGGTCACACATAAGCCCTTGGTCCGTTTTTGGCTTCATTTTTGGCATTTTTTTTTCTAAGTCCAAAAACTGATAGAAAAACGGATTGGATGTAATAAACACCCTGTCCGTTTTTTTCTGCACTTAAAAACATTGCTATGTCCGTTTTTGAGTCAAAAGCGTTGCTAGCAACGTTTTTGGGGTCCGTTTTTCAAAAAAAAAAATTTTTTTTTTTAACATGGGCCCTATGGAAAAACGGATCCGTTTTTTTGGGGTGCCTTAAAAAAATCCATCCGTTTTTTTGAGAATTTTGGTCAAAAAATGACTAAGTCCAAAAACGTTCAGGGGTGTAAGAGGCTCAAAAAGCACCCAAAAAAAACGGATTGGTCATGGAAATCACTTTCAAAACGGATTTCTATGTGTGACCCCAGCCTTAGCCAGTTGAGAAAATGTTGATTGCTCTCAGTGTGAGAAACAAGATACAAATCTTGTAGTTGTGATACCTTTTAACGGCTAACAAAAATAAAATAAATGATGTTATAAAGGCGAGCTTTCGAGACGACTCAGGTCTCTTCATCAGGCATGGTATGACAAGATATTGAATGAAACTCAAAATATATGCATGCACAACTAAAATGATTGGACATTTGACTGAATAAGCATTACATGGACTGGACATTTGGCAAAATAAACAAAGCAGCCTTGGAGAGGATCTTCAATCAGGCAGGCCTAGTGGTCATAAAGTCTCTAGGACACTAATTTATAAGATATAATTTATAATTTATATTTGCTCTAACCCAGTGGAAAGGGATGAACACTTAAGCTAGCTAAAAAAGACATTTTTAAACCAGGGCTACCACCCCACCTCCATTGAGGATCAGATCATTAAAGCCACAAGGATCCCTAGAAGTCAAGCGCTCCAATACAGAGAAAAAGAAGAGAACTAACGTGTTCCCCTGGTGGTGACCTACAACCCACAGCTTGAGGTACTAAGGAAAACTGCCAGGAAACTTCATCACATCCTACACAAGGATGACCGACTAAAAATATTATTCAAAGACCCTCCCTTGCTGTGCTACAGACAGCCTCCCAATTTAAGAAACATCATGGTCCGAAGTGTGATGCCCTCGGATACACCAAAAGGAACTTATCCATGCATTGTGAAGAGCTGCAAAATCCGTGCTCACATAGAGACCAGAGACACAGCAGGATTATAAGATTCCTGGGACATTCACTCCTCTTCCAATGTGGTATATTTAATTATGTGCACCATTTGCCCAGAAGGGTCTTTCTATGTTGGTGAGACTGGGCAATGTCCAAGAGCAAGGATGAGGTCTCATCGTCACACAATTACACACGAAAAAATCCATTTTCCAGTAGCGGAGCATTTTTCTGGCCAGGGACATAACATTGATATTATGAAGGTTTTAATTTTGAGAGGTAATTTCAAATCCCCAAAAGCATTGAAGAGTGTGTGAATCCAAGCTAATTAGAAGTTTCAATTGTATACAGAACGGACTGAACATCGCTGATGGTTTTATGGCTCATTACCACATCTAAACAATGTTGTTCAAAGACATGGAAATCTTGGACACCAGGTTTTCTTATAAATTAGTGTCCTAGAGACTTTATGACCACTAGACCTGCCTGATTGAAGATCCTCTCCAAGGCTGCTTTGTTTATTTTGCCAAATGTCACAACCACAAGATTTTTATCTTGTTTCTCACACTGAGAGCAATCAACACTTTTAGTATTGAATTAGTGAAATAAATGAACTTTTTGATGATATTCTAATTCATTGAGATGAACCTGTACTTTACATCACCATGATTTTTAAATATAATTTATTTAGGGAGTTTACAAGTGTTAAAAGTTTATCAGCAATTTTTCATTTTTCCAGCAAGATTTATAAAACCAATTCTTTCTTACGGACCACACCACATTTGAAGTGACTTTGAGAGACCTACGTGACATCATTCTAAAAATTGCACCCCTCAAACTGCTTAAACCAACTTTCAAGAAGTTTAACCACTATAGTAAAGTACAATATGTCACAAAATAATAATCTAAGGGGCTCGTTACACGGTGCCACCTCGCCGGAGATGTCGGCGGCGACTGGCGGGAGCGAGCAAGCTTTTCGCGCCCCGCCAATATCGTCACCCCCCGTTTAAATGGGGAGACACCTCAGGCGATGCACTGGCGACTGTCTCAAAACCCCAGCGGCGATGCCTATGGCTCCCATCACCTGTCAGGTCGCCGTCGGCCGTTTACATGGGGTGATGTGTACACATCACCCCAGATCAGCTGCCTGGTTTCACAGCGCCGCTGTGAAACCAGGCGACCAGTCAAATGCGTCAACCTCGCCTAGTTACATAGGGCGACGCATTGGCGACGTCGGCGGTGATAGGCCACCCCCCAGCGTCGCCTAAAATATCGCCGCCGACGTCGCCAGGTGTGACATGGCCCTCAGGGTCCCGTTGAATCTTTCCAGAGTTATTATCTCATAAAGTGAGACTGGTCCAATTTCTTAAATTTGGCCTGGTAGTTAAGGTCAAAATTGGCTCTGTTGCTAATGGGTTAATATGAATTTTTGCATTTGATTAAAATAACATATTAAGACTAATAAAAACCTATCTTATGTCTTCTGAAAAGTTAAGGTCGAACATATAATCCAGATAAGATATCACTTTTCAGACAATGACTTTATCTATAGGTTAGAGATGCTCTTATCCTTGCCGGGTGCAGTGGCGCACACCTGTAATCCTAGCCATTGTAGGAGGCTTAGGCTGTTGGATCACTTCAGCTTCTCAGTTCTAGTCCATCCTGTGCTATGTGGATCAGGAGTCTACTCTGTCCTCATGATTAGTATGGTGGCTCTGAGCCAGCTGCTCATGGACACTAAATTGATTAATATGTGATCCTGGTCAAAAAAAAAAATCAACCAATGTAACACTGACAAAGCACTAAGAATTATTGGTTATATTGCTAATAATTTTTATAATTGCTATTATTACTTTGTCATTGATAATGTTTTTTATCGAAACACGTCTGATGAGGCTACTCACTCACTAAAGATGCTTTTATTGTATTTGTTGTGATTTCACAATAATAAAGCAAGTACGTCCACTAGAACACGTGACGGCTAATCTTCTTTCCTGATTCTAAGGATTATTGCACTTATGCATAGCCAGAATGGAGCAGACTAGGCAGCATGGTGAGACTCAGCCTTTTTCATAGGAGCAGAGATCAATTACTCTGTATTTTTAGGATTATAAAACACACTTTTTTTCCCCCAAATTGGGTGGAAAACAGAGATGCGACCGAACCCATCAGCGAGGAAAGACAGAGACGAGTAAGGCCTGAAAGGTATTTTGAGGGGAGCGACGCAGAGGAACCGTCTGAGTTACAGTGGCACCCAGGTCCCCGATAGACTGTAAGAACTGTGACTGTGAACTGTGTTGTAAACTGCTTGATAACTTTGAAAAGTAAAGTACCCGGTCAGCTCAAAAGTGCCTGAGACTGGTTATTACTAAACTGCAGCAGAACCCCCACCTGCGGAGCCACCTGCGGAGCCACCTTGCTGTCCCTGCGTGCTGGCTGGAGAAGCTGCTGGGAGGAACAAGTGCAGCATCCGTGCCATTATCCATTACACCTGCACTGGGGACATCCAGCCCTGTCCGTGGAGGGCTTACCATGTACGCTGCCCCTCATCACTGTCCCCCGGCAGGAATACGGCAGCAGTGGTCACCCTGACCACATACTACGGGTGGTGTCACGAAAAACTCTACCCTCTCCCTTGTAAATACTCCCTAACCCCCCTTTTCTGTTTGCCACCACGGTCCACAGTGTTGAAGGCAGAGGACAAGTCTGGGAGGAGGAGGACAAAGTAGTGTTGCTTGCTCTTGGCAGTTAGTAGGTCATTGGCAACGTTAGTTAGGGCAGTTTCGGTAGAATGATGCTGTCGGAGGACAGATTGTAAGTGTTTAAAGAGGGAGCAGGAGGAGAGGTGGGAGGACAGTTCAAGATGGAGATGCTGTTCCTGTAGTTTAGAGGTAAAGGGGAGAAGTGATATGGGGTGATAACTAGAAACAGAGGAAGAGTTAAGGAGGGCTTTTTGAGAATATGTGTGATCAATGCATGTTTGAATGATGAGGGGAAGAAACCAGTAGTTAGTGATAAATTGAAGAGATGGGTTAGGGCTGGGATGAAGACTATGGTGAGGTTGGGAAAGAGGTGGGATGGGAGTGAGTCAAGGGCACTGGTGGTGAGGTGTGATCTTGAAAGAAGGGAGGAGAGCTGATCTTCTGTCATGCTGGAAAACTAGCTTTGGAAGAGGAGGGCTGTGCAGTTATGTTTAGGGGATGTGGGGACAGTGGATCAAAGCTTTCTCTGATGTTACAAGCAATTTGCACCGGATTATCAGTGACACTTGGGCTTCATACACCCAGCAAATGCATGGGAAGTTTTTTTTATATGCAGGATCAATCCCAGTTACTGCATTTTAATTGAATGCTATCTATATTTCTTTCTTTCTTTTTATTGCTGTTTCTTTGGTTTGTTCAATTACACTACTACGGTATGTTTTATGCAATGTTATTTGTTAATTATTTTAATGCATTTTGTATTGTTCCTCACTGGATATTACAACCTGACAGCACGTCAGATGCACGTCATGATCATGTGCCTAATTGTTTGGCGTCCTCTCGTGTGTATTTAACATCAGTTGGCAGCACAGTGGCTCAAGTGGCTAGCACTGCAGCCTTTGCAGCAGGGAGTTGAGGTCCTGGGTTCAATTCCCACCAAGAACACTAAGGGCAACATCTGCAAGAAGTTTGTATGTTCTCCCCGTGTTTGTGTGGGTTTCATCCGGGCACTCAAGTTTTCTCCCACATTGTAAAGACATACTGATAGGATATTTAGATTGTGAGCTCCAGGAGAGACAGCATTACTCATGTATGTAAAGTGCTATGGAATCAATAGTGCTATATAAATGAATAAATACATATATATATGATATGATTCACCAAATAGGACATAAAAACATAGAACAAAACTCACCAAATATTTTCCAGGTAAATACCCATTGCACTTAGCAGCAGCTGTCAGCTCCTCTGAGAGGCAACACAGGTGTCTGTATGCCAGTACTCAATCACCTGCAACCCACAGTGGGGGTGGTTGTGGCACCAGCGTCCGGCCATGCTGTCAGGGAGGTGACTGGTGGCATTTAAAGACACAAGGTCACCATAGGGCTCTGCCACTCACGGTGCATGCAAGGCATAGTGTCAGAGCAGCCTATTGGTCACGCCCTTCTATTAGATCAGGCGGGCTGCTCCGCACTGATTACATGCCTCACAAAATGACAGACACCCCCCAGAGGGCTCAGCCTCAAACTGCAGATAAAAAAAGTGCAATAAAACACTAAAGATGAAAATGTGAGGTGTTTGTGGGTATTTTGGCCAAAATACGTAAGCCAGTAACCCAACGTCAAGGGCCCTCACGCTTACCAGTCCTAACCACATGCCTTTTGCGACATGTCCGTTTAATATTGTATGATTCACCGAATAGGACATAAAAACATAGAAAAAAAATCACCAAAAATTTGCCAGGTAAATACCCATTGCACTTAGCAGCAGCTGCCAGCTCCTCTGAGAGGCAACACAGGTGTCTGTATGCTGGTACTCAATCACCTGCAACCCACAGTGGGGACGGTTGTGGCACCAGCGTCCGGCCATGCTGTCAGTGAGGTGACTGGTGGCATTTAAAGACACAAGGTCACCATAGGGCTCTGCCACTCACGGTGCATGCAAGGCATAGTGTCAGAGCAGCCTATTGGTCACGCCCTTCTATTAGATCAGGCGGGCTGCTCCGCACTGATTGTCATTTTGTGAGGCATGTAATCAGTGCGGAGCAGCCCGCCTGATCTAATAGAAGGGCGTGACCAATAAGCCGCGTCATGAAAGGGGCGGGGATATCGGTATGATGCAAACTTAGCCCTGCCCCTTTCATGACACGGCCGCCCTGACAACACAGGATAAAGGCTACAGGGGGCGGGTATAATGAATTAGCGGGCGGAGGCTGCAGCACACAGCCCCGCCCATGGAGAGATAATGAAACTTCAAGCCAAAGGACGTAACCATTACCCTCATTGTGTACTGTAATACTTAGTTTGGGCCACAAATAGGGAGACTTATAAAAGAGGGGTGCAGGCACCCCTCTATAGAGATACGGGAGGGGGAGTTTGGGGGACATGTACGGAGCTCGGAGGAGCCCGTGGCATGGGGGCATTGTAGGTGAAGCCCACCGGAGTGGGCGTCCGGTCTCTAGGGGGACTAAGCCCCCCCTAAAGACCTCAAGCATTCTTTTATTTATTAAATTTCCCTCTTTACAATAGATAGTACAGTTTGCTCATCTCGGCAATAGCCGGGATCAGCAAACTATGCAGTAGCCGCATTGCTCAGGATTACACATCCTGAGCAATCCGGTTACTGCAGAGTGGATCACAGAACCGCTCCGAAAACTGCAGCCTGCATGATTTTTAACGCAGGCTGCAGTGCCGGAGACGGACACCGGATTGCTTGTGAAGCAATCCGGTGTTTAGCATAGGCTCCTATGAGGAGCGTTTCCTGGTCCGGTTTTGAGCTTTTTGAAAGCTCAAAACCGGATCAGGATTTAAAAAAAAAAAAACGGAGATGTGACCCTAGCCTATGTGTAGGTTCTCATAGCAGCTACTGGGTGGGGGAGGGTGCTGCATCGAAAAAAAACTATATAGGCCAGGGTCACATCTCTGTTTTGACCCTAGCCAGCAACAATCCGGTTTTAACTTAGAACGTTTTCCATCACCGCATAGCGTTACCGCTATGCAGTGATGGAAAACGCAGTCCCTAGTTACCCGATGTTTACCTTAACTACCTGTCACACAGGCAGCTGCTTGGAGTGCGCTTTACAGCGCTGCACAGGAAACGCTGTCTGCAGCGGTTTCCTGTGCGGCGCTGTAAAGCGCACTCCGAGCAGCTGCCTGTGTGACAGGTAGTTAAGGTAAACATAGGGTAACTAGGGACTGCGTTTTCCGGCACCGCATAGCCGTAACGCTATGCGGTGCTGGAAAAAGTTCTAAGTTAAAACCGGAATCCGGCAGGCTAGGGTCAAAATGGAGATGTGACCCTGGCCTATGTGTAGGTTCTGGACACTTCCTTTATAAGCAGGATTTTAATTGCACATAGGGCATTATCCCAGTCACATATCCAAACTGCAGACATGAGGTTTTAGATAGGACCCAGTAGAGTGAAAAAACCTTGATAGCGGTTACTGGGCTTACAAATGTCATGGCCATTACATTTAACTAATTTTTCACATTTAATCCTAGATAGCTTTCAGTAGCTTTCCAATATGATCTTGGTCCCTGTTCACACAATGCAATAGTACATGTCAGCCATTTTGGATTTTCCTTTAAAGGCATGAAGTGCTGGTGTGCAGCAGATCTTGGTTTAGTAAGTATTATATATTTTCTTGCTAGCACCCACCACTAAGAGGTGTGTCCCTAGTGCTGCAAAGGCTACAGTGCTAACCACTTGAGCCACCGTGCTGCCCAAAAAACGCAGTCCAAAAACGCAGGCTGCCAAAAGCAACTTTAAAAAACGCATGCAAGCGTGACCCTAACCTAAAACCATTTTTTAGAGACCACACCACATGTGAAGTGACTATGACAGGCCGATGTGACATCATTCTAAAAATTGCACCCCTGAAACTACTCAAACTCACATAGGCTAGGGTCACATTTGCGCTAAAATTTTCAAATGCAGATCCGGTTTTGAGCTGTTAAAAAGCTCCAAACCGGATCAGGAACCGCTCCCCATAGGAGACCATTATAGTAACCGGGTTGCACTACATGCAATCCAGTTACCGCTTGCGGATCTGCAGCCTGCGGTAAAAATCATGCAGGCTGCAGTTTTCGCAGCTGTTAAGAATCCAAAGGCGGATTGCTATAATGGGCTCCTACGGGAGCCCATGCGGCTGCCGCAAGGCACATGTGACTACCTGCAGCAGCCATATGCTTTGTTCATGCCTGCTGCTGCAGGGATGAATAAAGGGTTAATCTTAATAATAGATGTGGGCAGGGCCGGCGTCAGCACCCGGCATACCCGGGCAAGTGCCGGGGCCCTGACCTGATACAGGGGCCCACCACTGCCCACACACATTGCAGTGTGACAGCACAATGACAATGATTACTGTCCCCTGCATTTTCTGCATTTTTCTCTCTCTTCTGAGGCAGGCAGGCAGCCCCTGTCCCTGTCACTAAGGCCGCGGTCGGGTATCCAGGGGGCGTGTCTGCACCACTCCCCCAGCAGCATCCACAATCCAATCTGGAGGCAGCTGAGCAGAGTGGGCGGGACACACCGGAGGAGACCGCCCCACTCCTACCATTGCTCACAGCTGTGTGGATGTCCGCCCCGTCCTCCTCCTCCTCAGCCCTGTGTATGGAGCCGGAGCATGAGCGCTCCCTGTCAGCAGCTGAACTGAGGGCCGGCCCGCCGCACACCACGCTTGCCATACTGCCGCTCCTCAGAAAGTGAAGTCACAGGTCAGCTGGATACCTGGGAGGCTGGGAGGAAGGAAGGGAAACCTCTCCAGCCGCCATTGAGAGCAATCCTGCGGTTATTTTATCTCAGCCGCATGTGTAATGTGCCCACAATGCTGCCCATCACACATCAGGCGCTGGAACATTGAGCAGGGCACCATTCCACTCACACACTGGGCCAGGTCTGTTAGCACACAGCCTGCCTGGCACATACATGTATATAGGGCACCAGACCCTCACACACTGGGCCAGGTCTGTTAGCACACAGCCTGCCTGGCACATACATGTATATAGGGCACCAGACACTCACACAGTGGGCCAGGTCTGTTAGCACACAGCCTGCCTGGCACATACATGTATATAGGGCACCAGCCCCCTCACACACTGGGCCAGGTCTGTTAGCACACAGCCTGCCTGGGAAATACATGTATATAGGGCACCAGATCCTCACACAGTGGGTCAGGTCTGTTATTGTGGCGCCCCACTGGTCGGGACGCCATGGAGGGGTACTTGCTGTATTTCCGGCAGTGATGGCGGGCGGCTCCCCGGCGCTCTACATGCTGGGGGCTCACCTCTGCGCTGTGTACTCAGAGCTGCCACTGGTTGTCAACACTTGGCGGTTCCACAGCGGTGACAGCGCGACACAAGCAGGTGAAGGTAGGAGAGCACCGCTGTACCAGGAGGAGGCTCCTGCTGTGTAATGTGGGTGGGAGAGGCAGAAGGGCTGCAGGGTGAGGCTGTGTTGGTACCTGGAATAGGGCACCCTGTACTAGCTACAGGTCTCAGCCCTCTCCCCTCAAAGTTCCCCTCTCTCCGGACATCATGGCCACAAGGGGGCAGTGGTGTGCTCACAGCTGTGCGCCCCTTTTAGTCTATAAGAAGAGTCCTGGTGGTAACATCACCCAACAGTGGTGCAGAGCTGAAGTGGCACAGTACTCTGAGCAGCTCAGTCACACCGGGGGCTTTTGATGCACATAACGCCAAAGCCGCAGGTCTCAGTCACACAGTGGGCTTCCGATGCCCATAACGCCATAGCCACTGGTCTCAATCACACAGTGGTCTTCCGATGGCCAAAACTCCATAGCCGCTTATCTCAGTCACACAGGGGTCTTACGATGCTCGAGGCAAAAATGAAAACCCATTGACTTGGCTGAGAATTCATTTGCATGATCCGTTTTGTGCAGTGCACTGCACAAAATGGATGCAAAAAACAGTTGCAAAAACGCACAGTGTGAATGTAGCCTTGTGCTATTAAAAATGTGCAATAATTGGGAACTAGTTGGAGCTTTTGTATCGGGGCCTATGAGCTTCAAGTTACGGCCCTGGGGATAACCCTATTGGTGGCGCAGTTCAGTACAGGAAAGACAGCGTACAGAAGACAGACCGCACACAGTGGGGAGACAGCGTACAAAGGAGAGACAGCACACGGGGGGGGGGGGGGTTGGTGGAGACAGCGCACAAGGGGGTGACAGGCACAGAGATGGGAGAGACAGCACAAGAGGGAATATATTTATGGGGGTATATATATATATATATATATATATATATATATATATATATAGCGCCAGTATGTGTTAAAGGGGGCCCACTGAGACTCTTTCGCCCGGGGCCCACAAAAACCTGGAGCCGGCCCTGGATGTGGGCAGCATGTCTCTAGGGGGTGCCCGGGCAGCATGTCTCTAGGGGGTGCCCACCCTCCCCTCTCATGTCCACCTGAGTGGACAGCATGTCTATAGGGAGAGTGGGCACCCCTAGAGACATGTTGCCCACATCTATTAAGATTTAACCCTTTATTCATCCCTGCAGCAGCAGTGATGAACAAAGCATACAGTAAACGGATTTCTCCGGATTACACAGCTGAGCAATCCGGTTACAGCATTGTCGTTTACCGGACACATTTTGTGCACAAAATGTGTCTGAAGGCAATTGCGGTTGCCGCATCCGAATCTGGATGCGGTAACTGCAATTACACTTCCAAATGTGACCCCAGCCTCTCTCTGTCACGTGCAGATAATCTATGCTGCGTTAATCATGTGTTCAGCACTGTATACCCATCTGCAAACCAGGAGCAGCGGAGCCAAACGCAAATGTGAAAGTAGCCCAAGAATCCCATTAAAGTTTTCCATAATTATTTTCTCATAAAGTGACACTGATCAGATTTCTAAAATTTGGCCTGGTCATTAAGGTCAAAATTGCTTCTGTTGCTAATGACTGGATATGCATTTTAGCATTTGATTAAAACAATATTTTAGGACTGATAGGTTTTTAACTCATGTCTTCTGAAAAGTTCAAACACTTCACCCAGATAGCATATTACTTTTCAGACAATGACTTTATCTATAGGTTAGAGATGCCCACATCCTTGCCGGGTGCAGTGGCGCACACCTGTAATCCTAGCCATTGTAGGAGGCTTGGGCTGTTGGATCACTTCAGCTTCTCAGTTCTACTCCATCCTGTGCTATGTGGATCAGGAGTCTACTCTGTCCTCATGATTAGTATGGTGGCTCTGAGCCAGCTGCTCATGGACACTAAATTGATGAATGGGTGATCCTGGTCAATAAAAAAATAAGCAACCAAAGTAACACTGACAAAGCACTAAGAATTATTGCACTTATGCATAGCCAGAATGGAGCAGACTAGGCAGCATGGTGAGACTCAGCCTTTTTCATAGGAGCAGAGGTCAATTACAATTATTTTCTCTCCAACATTAGTGAAAAACAGATTATAACTCTGGAGCCTCAACAGAACTCAGTGATTCCACTATTGTTTTTTTCTATACATATTGTACCGTATATACTCGCGTATAAGCCGAGTTTTTCAGCCCAAAAATTGGGCTGAAAAGTACCCCCCTCGGCTTATACGCGAGTCAGTGCTGTATACCGATGTATACATCGGTACATACCGATGTATACATCGGTATACAGCAGCCCCCGCATCCCCAGTAATGCAGGGCCCCCCCATGGGCTCTCCGGTCACCTGTAAAGCAAGCTATACTTATCAGTGTCCCGCTCGCACCCGCCGCTGCCGACATCCACGATCCTCCATCTTCATGCGACTCCTCTTCCTGTTTCTGTGCGCGTCGCCGGCAATGACGTCATTCCCGGCGACGCGCACAGGAAACAGGAAGAGGAGTCGCATGAAGATGGAGGATCGTGGATGTCGGCAGCGGCGGGTGCGAGCGGGACACTGATAAGTATAGCTTGCTTTACAGGTGACCGGAGAGACGCTGGGGGGGGCCTGCATTACTGGGGCTGCCTGTATACTACCGCTGGGGCTGCTATATACCTCTGGGGCACTGTATACTACCACTGGGGCTGCTATATACCTCTGGGGCCCTGTATACTACCACTGGGGCTGCTATATACCTCTGGGGCACTGTATACTACCACTGGGGCTGCTATATACCTCTGGGGCCCTGTATACTACCACAGGGGCTGCTATATACCTCTGGGGCACTGTATACTACCACTGGGGCTGCTATATACCTCTGGGGCCCTGTATACTACCACTGGGGCTGCTATATACCTCTGGGGCACTGTATACTACCACTGGGGCTGCTATATACCTCTGGGGCCCTGTATACTACCACTGGGGCTGCTATATACCTCTGGGGCCCTGTATACTACCGCTGGGGCTGCTATATACCTCTGGGGCCCTGTATACTACCACTGGGGCTGCTATATACCTCTGGGGCCCTGTATACTACCGCTGGGGCTGCTATATACCTCTGGGGCCCTGTATACTACCGCTGGGGCTGCTATATACCTCTGGGGCCCTGTATACTACCACTGGGGCTGCTATATACCTCTGGGGCCCTGTATACTACCACTGGGGCTGTATATACTACCACTGGGGCTGTATATACTACTGGGGCTGCGTGTATACTACCACTGGGGCTGCTGTATCTACCTCTGGGACTGGTGTATACCACACTGCTGGGGGCTGTATACTTGTGCTAGGGTCCACCCTCGGCTTATACACGAGTCAATAGATTTTCCCAGGTTTTGGGGGCAAAAGTAGGGGGGTCGGCTTATACACGGGTCGGCTTATACACGAGTATATACGGTACTTCTTGTTAGTGGTAAATTTACAATGATAGGTTTTGAATTTATTTGTCAAAATGTCAGAAATTTGGTAAAAATGCTTGTTCTTTGCCCATAAACCAGTGTGTTATGTCACACAAAAAAGTTAACAAATGTGTGGCACGGAGTCAGTGGCACGGAGTCTTGCAGCGCTGGAGTCCTATGATTGAATCCCTCCACAGATGACAACTGCATTGAGTTTCTGTGATCTCCCCTTGTTTGCATGGGTTTCCTCCAGGCACTCCAAAGTGCCAACAGATGGATCTATTTCAAGTGTTTATTGTTAATGTTGATGATTATGGCTAACAGCCAATGAAAACCCAAGGGTCATTATCTCAACAAATTAAAGTAGGGAGGATGAAGGGTTAAAAACCATTCTGCCATATTCCACGAGACATCAAAGGGTGAATATAATGTTGATTTTTCTAGTCAACGCATTTCAGGTCTCCCTGTAATGCCCTGAAACATGTCAATATAATTTTTATTTGTCCTGAGGAAGGGGCCAGGGAGCTCTGAAACACGTTGACTAATAAATCAATATTATATTCACCCTTTGATGTCTCATGGAATACGGCAGTGTGGTTTTTAACCCTTCATCCTCCCTATTCTATATGTACCACGCTGGGGACTGCAGCAACCGTGATTTGCTTTTATAGTGGTTGTGACTCTCACAACCACACGAGGTGAAGCCTATGATGCCTATTTAGGCAATATTCTATCTCTTAGACCCTTTATCCTCCCTACTTTAATAATGACCTTTGAGTTTTCATTGGTTGTAATCCATAATCAACATTAACAGAAAAAAGCACTTGAAATAGATCACTTTGTTTGTAATGACAATATAATATATGTGTTTCATTATATGCATTGAATTACTGAAATAATCATCTCAAAATCACTCTGATCCGTTGAAGCATTGAGGTATGTGTTCACTATCCAGAGGTGCTGTGCCTTGATGTGAGCACTTTGAACCCCCAGGGGCTTCACATCATTTTTTTAACGTTGAGCTGTGAAAATGAAAAAATACTTTTCTTCCACAAAAATGTTCTTTTAGCCTCAATTTTTTCATTTTCACAGTTGCAACAGGATAAAATGAACCCCAACATTTGTTGGACAATTTCTCTTGAGTACACTAATACCCCATACCCATATGTGGTGGAAAGCCACTGTTTGGGCACATGGCAGGGCTCAGAAGGGAAGGAGCAACATTTGACTTTTTGAATGGAAAATTAGCTGGAATCATTAGCTGACATGAAGACATGTTTGGAGAGCCCCCGCTGTGTCTAAATAGTGGAAACCCCCACAAGTAACCCTATTTTGGAAACTGGAACCCATAAGGAATTTAGATGTGTGGTGAGAACTTTGAACTCTCAGGTGCTTCACAGAATTTTAGAATGTTGAGCTGTGAAACTGAAAAATAATTTCTTACACCTAAAATGTTCTTTTAGCCTCATTTTTTTTTTCATTTTCACACTCACAACAAGTTAAAATGGATACCAAATTTTGTTAGGCAATTTGTCCTGTCTATGCTGATACTCTATATGTGGTGCAAAACCAATGATTGGGCACCCGGCAGGGCTCAGAAGGGAAGGAGCAACATTTGATGTTTAAAGCGGAAAATTAGCTGCAATCGTTAGCGGACTCCATGTCGTGTTCGGAGAGCCCCTGATGTGACTAAACAGTGGAGCCCCTCAAAAGTGACCCCTTTTGGAAACTATACACCCCAAGGAACTTACGCAGGTGCATGATGAGCACTTTAAGCCCCCATCTACTTCATACATTGAGCCATGAAAATGAGAAAGAACTTTTTTTCTCACAAAAATGTTCTTTTAGGCTCAATTTGTTCATTTTGACAAGGGTAACGGAATAAAATGGATCCGAAAATTTGTTGGACAATTTGCAATGTGTGGGAGTGATATTTATAAGTGGGAGTGATATTTTGAAATGCAAATTTTTATGGAATTTTCTGTGGGTGTCATGTCATGTTTAGAGGGCCCCTTGTGTTCAAACAGTGGACAGTCCCGACAAGTGACCCAATTTTGGAAACTAGACCCACAAGTAATTTATTTGGATGTGTGCTGAGCACCTAGAATCCTCAGGTACTTTACAGATTTTTATACTGTTAACCGGTTAAGATGAAAATAGTGCCTAAAAGAACATTTTTGTGGAAATAAAGATTTTTTCATTTTCGCACACGCAACATGATAAAATGGACTCCAAAATATGTTGGGTCATTTCTCCTGAGTATGCTGAAACTGTATACGTGGTGGAAAAACAATTTTTGGGCGTACGTGCTCGGAACGGAAGAAGTGATGCTTTTGAGCGGGGACCTGATATGTGAATTTTAGGCTATATGCTGACACATAATTCCCATGTTTTCTTCAGCGATAATCATGCTGATTTTTGGCATATTTTTGACAATTCCACAGTACAGCAACTTCCATGCAAAGTGTAGGAAAATTAGAAGTGTTTTGACCATGCTGTGGATTTTCCTGTGGTGGAAATAGCGCACATTTTGCAGCATGTCAATCCTTTCAGCGTAGTTTGCTGTAATTTTCAACTATGAAACCCGATGTCAGCACCAAAATATTCAGCAAATATACAGCGCTGTTCACACAGTGAATATTTGTAGTGTATTTAGCAAGCATTTTGCGCTGATGACATGGGGCACCACTGTGTTTTTGATCACCAGGGCAGGTACAGTAGGCAGGTACGGGCTGACACCCACCACCAGCTGCCTAGTTGTACCTGGGTGGTAAAAAAAATCCTGCACACTCCTTTTTTAAATTATTTCTAGAAATAATATTAAAAAAATGACTTCACATTATTTTTGGTTGCCAGTCAGGAACAACTGGGCAGCTGGGCGCTGGACTCCTCAGCGTGGTAAGGTCCAAGCATTCTGAGCCTCCCACGCTGTGAATGGCAGCTCGCAGACATGCATTGAAGTGTAATTTTCTGGTGCTGTACCCAACTTTTCTAGTTGCCCTGTGGCAGTGGCAAGCTTGGTAATAAGGGGTTAATCCCAGCTTTGTATTGGCAGCTGGCTGTAAGCCCAAGATTCCTAATGTCAGGCTAATGTTAAACCAGGCTATTAGGAACCTATAAGTAAATACTAAATAGTAAGGCACAGAGAAAAATCCATAATTTGAAATAAATTAGAGTGATATCCCTCATCCAATGTAATACCCCAACATACACTCTGACGGTAATCCACAACGATGGTCCCATGAAGTTAAACCACCTGTGCTACATCCAGAGACTGCAGCAAGGGAGCAAGAATCCTCTTGCTGCAATCTCTGGGGTCACACTGATTGCAGCTGAGCTAAATGACAATATTCTGATTGTAAGGCCAGGGTCACATTTGAGGGCTGGATGCGATTTTCCAAGCATTTTTCCCACTTGTATTTTGTGAAAAACGCATGCAAAAATGCATCCATAGGCCCTATTACAAAAAAAGCATGTCCTAATGCCAAAAACGCATGGCTAAAGTGCCATGCATTTTTGGGATGCGTTTTTGGGATACTTTTTTGGGGCTTTTTAAAAAACGCATGCATTTTTTTAACATGGGGCCCTATGGGTCACGCATGCAAAAACGCATGGTACTAAATGGTACCATGCATTTTCGCATGCGTTTTTTAAGGCTGCTCCTGACCTAACTGCAAAAACGCAGCCCAAGAACGCAGGCTGCCAAAAGCAACCTTAAAAAATGCATGCAAGCGTGACCCTAGCCTAAAACAATTTTTTTAGGGACCACACCACATGTGAAGTGACTATGACAGACCGATGTGATATCATTCTAAAAATTGCACCCCTGAAACTACTCAAACCCACATAGACTAGGGCCACATTTGCGCTAAAATTTTCAGCTCCTGATCCGGTTTTGAGCTGTTAAAAAGCTCAAAACCGGATCACTAACCGCTCCCCATAGGAGCCCATTATAGTAACCGGGTCGCACTACATGCACTCCGGTAACCGCTTGTGGATCTGCAGCCTGCGGTAAAAATCATGCAGGCTGCAGTTTTGGCAGCGGCTAGTAAACCGCAGGTGGATTGCTATAATGGGCTCGTATGGGAGTTCATGTGGCTGCTGCAAGGCACATGTGAATGCCTGCGGCAGCCATATGCTTTGTTCATGCCTGCTGCCGCAGGGAGGAACAAAGGGTTAATCTTAATAATAGATGTGGGCAACATGTCTCTATGGGGTGCCCACCCTCCCTAGAGACATGCTGTCCACTCAGGTGGGCATGTGAGGAATTAATATGTGTCATGATAGTATTGCCGCCTATTGTCGGCGTTTTCAATTTTATGAATGAACCCAGCGGCTCCTCACTGTGTAGTAGATACAGTATGTAATGTACATACTGTATGAGCCCCTGTTCTTGGTCTTGAAAGCATTAACATTAGGTCTATGGGCAGCGCACAACCATAAACCTAATGTTACAACTTAGAGGACCAAGGACAGGGGCTCAAACAGTACGTACATTACATACTGTCAGTACTACACAGTGAAGAGCCGCTGGGTTCATTCATAAAATTGAACGCTGACAATAGCCGGCAATACTATCATGACACATATTAACCCCTCACATGCCCACCTGAGTGGACAGCATGTCTCTAGGGAGGGTGGGCACCCCCTAAAGACATGTTGCCCACATCTATTATTAAGATTTAACCCTTTGTTTATCCCTGCAGCAGCAGGGATGAACAAAGCATACGGTAACCGGATTGCTCCGGATTTCACATCCTGAGCAATCCGGTTACCGCATTGCTGCATACTGCATCCGGATCTGGATGCGGTAACCGCAATTACACTTCTAAATGTGACCCCAGCCTCTCTCTCTCACGTGCAGATAATCTATGCTGCGTTAATCATGTGTTCAGCACTGTGTACTCATCTGCAAACCAGAAGCAGCGGAGCCGAACGCAAATGTGAAAGTAGCCCAAGAATCCCATTGAAGTTTTCCAGAGTTATTTTCTCATAAAGTGACTCTGATCAGATTTCTAAAACTTGGCCTGATCATTAAGGTCAAAATTGGCTGTGATGTTAATGGGTGAATATGCATTTTAGCATTTGATTAAAACAATATTTTAGGACTGATAGGTTTTTATTAGAGATGGGCGAGTCCTAAAAGACTCGGAATCGCAAGACCCCAACGAGTCCGAGTCAAGGACTCGGGACTCGTTGCGAGTCCAGCGAGCCCAATGTTAATGAATAGGGAACCGAGTAATAGCGAATAATGACATTTACAACTCGCTGATGTGTCTCTGAAAGTGTGCGAGTCCAAACACACCGCACACTACACTCCCTAAAAAAATTGGTTTTAAGTGCGCACAGCCACCGAGATGTGGTTTGGTGTTGCTGTATGCGTCACTTGCTGGCGGGGTAAGTGTGCGCACTCACACTTGGCAGTGAAGCCGCACACTACACTCCCTAAGGGCCCTTTCACATCAGCGTTTTTTTTAAATCGTGGCAGATGCGGTGAAAAAACCGCATCTGCCGCGATTACCGCATACCGGCTGCACTTGCGGCGCGGTTGCGGTTTTTGCCATGCAAAGTATAGGCGGACTTGCGGCAGGTGCGGCAAGTGCGGTTTTGCACTTGCGGCAGGTGCGGCCGCGAAAAAAACCGCGGCTGACCGCGGTTTTTTTCGCGGCCGCACCTGCCGCAAGTGCAAAACCGCACTTGCCGCACCTGCCGCAAGTCCGCCTATACTTTGCATGGCAAAAACCGCAACAGCGCCGCTAGTGCAGCCGGTATGCGGTAATCGCGGCAGATGCGGTTTTTTCACCGCATCTGCCGCGATTTCAAAAAAACGCTGATGTGAAAGGGCCCTAAGGTGGTGTACGTGCTATTTAAAGGTAGGAGAGCAGCAACGCACTGGTCTGCCACAGAAAAAATAACGCTCTATGGCTTATTAGGAACAAAAATCGATCTGGTGCAAAAACAAAAAGGAAACAGCACCTCAGCTAAGCCTCTGACTGCAGCTGTTAGCAAAGCTGAGTGAGTAAGCTAAGCTATGAGGTCCGTCCTGTGTGCACTGTAAGGCTTCTCCTTCCTTCCCTCCCTGCCTGCCTGCCTGCCTACACAGCACTACTCTGTCCTCCTCCTAGCTCTCAGAAGAGCTTTTTGGGTTAATATAAGGAATCTTCCCTACACTGACAATCCCTGATCTGCTCCAGCATATATCTCTCTCTCCCTATACTAGGTCAGATCGTCTCAGGAATGTGGCCAAAATGGCGGGGACAAGCCTTATATACTGCCTTGCCTGTCATACATGACATAGGCATCACGATGGACAGCAGCCAATCATAGTCCTGACACAACCAACTTTGCTATGCCATTACTGACTATGATTGGCTATCTTCACAAGTTTTCTGACCTAACACGCACGCTGTGCTGACTCGGAACATAATCATATTCTGTATTCGAGAGTCCGACTCCCGAATACAGTATACAGGACTCGGAATCGTAGACTCGTAGGACTCGGAATCGTAGACTCGCTCAGACTCGCTGCTGACAGCGGGTATCTGTGAAGAGTCAAGCTTATTGCCATTGAATTCCATTGGACTCGTCACTGTGCGAGTCCAAGCTGGGAGATTCGCCGAGTAACGAGTCCTGCGAGTACCTTCAGAATCGCCGAGTCCCGAGTCCTAGCGAGTAGACTCGCCCATCCCTAGTTTTTATCTCATGTCTTCTGAAAAGTTCAAACACCAGACCCAGATAGGATATCACTTTTCAGACAATGACTTTATCTATAGGTTAGAGATGCTCTCATCCTTGCCGGGTGCAGTGGCGCACACCTGTAATCCTAGCCATTGTAGGAGGCTTGGGCTGTTGGATCACTTCAGCTTCTCAGTTCTACTCCATCCTGTGCTATGTGGATCAGGAGTCTACTCTGTCCTCATGATTAGTGTGGTGGCTCTGAGCCAGCTGCTCATGGACACTAAATTGATTAATGGGTGATCCTGGTCAAAAAAAAATAAACAACCAAAGTAACACTGACAAAGCACTAAGAATTATTGCACTTATGCATAGCCAGAATGGAACAGACTAGGCAGCATGGTGAGACTCAGCCTTTTTCATAGGAGCAGAGATCAATTACAATTATTTTCTCTCCAATATTAGGGAAAAACAGATTATAACTCTGGAGCCTCAACAGAACTCAGTGATTCTACTATTGTTTTTTTCTATACATATTGTACTTCTTGTTAGTGGTAAATTTACAATGATAGGTTTTGAATTTAATTGTCAAAATATCAGAAATTTGGTAAAAATGTTTGTTCTATGCCCTTAAACCAGAGTGTTATGTCACACAAAAAAGTTAACAAATGTTAGTTAGAGTCTTGCAGCGCTGGAGTCCTAGGTTTGCATCCCTCCACAGATGACAACTTTAATGAGTTTCTGTGATCTCCCCATGTTTTCATGGGTTTCCTCCAGGCACTCCAAAGTGCCAACAGATGGATCTATTTCAAGTGTTTATTGTTAATGTTGATGATTACGGCTTACAGCCAATGAAAACCCAAAGGTCAGTATCTCAACAAATTAAAGTAGGTAGGATGAAGGGTTAAAAACCATTCTGCCATATTCCACGAGACATCAAAGGGTGAATATAATGTTGATTTTTCTAGTCAACGCATTTCAGGTCTCCCTGTAATGCCCTGAAACATGTCAATATAATTTTAATAATATAATTGAGGAAAGGGTCAGGGAGCCCTGAAACACGTTGACTAATAAATCAATATTATATTCACCCTTTGATGTCTCATGGAATACGGCAGCGTGGTTTTAACCCTTCATCCTCCCTATTTTATATGTACCACGCTGGGGACTGCAGCAGCCGTGATATGCTTTTATAGTGGTTGTGACTCTCACAACCACACGAGGTGAAGCCTATGATACCTATTTAGGCAATATTCTATCTCTCAGACCCTTCATCCTCCCTACTTTAATAATGACCTTTGAGTTTTCATTGGTTGTAAGCCATAATCATCAACATTAACAGAAATAAGCACTTGAAATAGATCACTTTGTTTGTAATGACTCTATATAATGTATGCGTTTCATTATATGCATTGAATTACTGAAATTATCATTTCTAAATTACTCTGACTTGTTGAAGCATTGAGGTATGTGTTCACTATCCAGATGCTCTGCGCCTTGATGTGAGCACTTTGAACCCCCAGGGGCTTCACATAATTTTTTAACGTTGAGCTGTGAAAATGAAAAAATACTTTTCTTCAACAAAAATGTTCTTTTTGCCTCAATTTTTTCATTTTCACAGTTGCAACAGGATAAAATGAACCCCAACATTTGTTGGACAATTTCTCTTGAGTACACTAATACCCCATACCCATATGTGGTGGAAAGCCACTGTTTGGGCGCATGGTAGGGCTCATAAGGGAAGGAATAACATTTGACTTTTTGAATGGAAAATTAGCTGGAATCATTAGCTGACATGAAGTCGCATTTAGAGAGCCCCCGCTGTGTCTAAATAGTGGAAACCCCCACAAGTAACCCTATTTTGGAAACTGGAACCCATAAGGAATTTAGATGTGTGGTGAGCACTTTGAACTCTCAGGTGCTTCACAGAATTTTGGAATGTTGAGCTGTGAAACTAAAAAATAATTTCTTACACCAAAAATTTACTTTTGGCCTCATTTGTTTTTCATTTTCACACTCACAACAAGTGAAAATGGATACCAAATTTTGTTAGGCAATTTGTCCTGTCTATGCTGATACTCTATATGTGGTGCAAAACCAATGAGTGGCACCCGGTAGGGCTCAGAAGGGAAGGAGCAGCATTTGATGTTCAAAGCGGAAAATTAGCTGCAATCATTGGCGGACTCCATGTCATGTTTGGAGAGCCCTGATGTGACTAAACAGTGGAGCCCCTCAAAAGTGACCCCTTTTGGAAACTATACATCCCAAGGAACTTACGTAGGTGCATGATGAGCACTTTAAACCCCCAGGTGCTTCATATATTGAGCCATGAAAATAAAAAAGAACTTTTTTCTCACTAAAATGTTCTTTTAGCCTCAATTGTTCATTTTGACAAGGGTAACGGAATAAAATGGATCCAAAAGTTTGTTGGACACTTTGCAATGTGTACGCCGATACCTCATATATGGAGGAAAACCACTGTTTAGGCGAAGGACTCTGAAGTGATATTTTGTGGGAGTGATATTTGTAAGTGGGAGTGATATTTTGAATTGCAAATTTTCATGGAATTTTCTGTGGGTGCCATGTCATGTTTAGAGGGCCCCACGTGTCTAAACAGTGGACACTCCCGACAAGTGACCCAATTTTGGAAACTAGACCCACAAGTAATTTATTTGGATGTGTGCTGAGCACCTAGAATCCTCAGGTACTTCACAGATTTTTATACTGTTGAGCTGTTAAAATGATAATAGTGGCTAAAAGAACATTTTTGTGGAAAAAAAGACTTTTTAATTTTCACACAGGCAACATGATAAAATGGACTCCAAAATACGTTGAGTAATTTCTCCTGAGTATGCTGAAACTGTATACGTGGTGGGAAAACAATTTTTGGGTGTACGTGCTCGGAACGGAAGAAGTGATGCTTTTGAGCCGGGACCTGTGATATGTGAATTTTAGGCTATGTGCCGACACATAATTCCCATGTTTTCTTCAGCGATAATCAAAACTATTTTTGGCATATTTTTGACAATTCCACAGTACAGCGACTTCCATGCAAAGTGTAGGAAAATTAGAAGTGTTTTGACCATGCTGTGGATTTTCCTGTGGTGGAAATAGCGCACATTTTGCAGCATGTCAATCCTTTCAGCGTATTTTGCTGTGATTTTCAACTGTGAAACCCAATGTCAGCACCAAAATACTCAGCACATACACAGCGCTGTTCACACAGTGAGAATTTGTAGTGTACTTAGCAAGCATTTTGCGCTGATGACATTGGGCACCACTGTGTTTTTGATCACCAGGGCAGGTACAGTAGGCAGGTACGGGCTGCCACCCCCCACCAGCTGCCTAGTTGTACCTGGGTGGCAAAAAAATCCTGCACATTCCTTTTTTAAATTATTTCTAGAAATAATTAAAAAAAATGACTTCGCCTTATTTTTGGTTGCCAGTCAGGAACAAGTAGGCAGCTGGGCGCTGGACTCCTCAGCGTGGTAAGGTCCAAGCATTCTGAGCCTCCCACGCTGTGAATGGCAGCTCGCGGACATGCATTGAAGTGTAATTTTCTGGTGCTGTACCCAACTTTTCTAGTTGCCCTGTGGCAGTGGCAAGCTTGGTAATAAGGGGTTAATCCCAGCTTTGTATTGGCAGCTGGCTGTAAGCCCAAGATTCCTAATGTCAGGCTAATGTTAAACCAGGCTATTAGGAACATATAAATAAATACTAAATAGTACGGCACAGAGAAAAATCCATAATTTGAAATAAATTAGAGTGATATCCCTCATCGAATTTAATACCCCAACATACCCTCTGACGGTAATCCACAACAATGGTCCCATGAAGTTAAACGACCTGTGCTACATCCAAAGACTGCAGCAAGGGAGCAAGAATCCTCTTGCTGCAGTCTCTGGGGTCACACTGATTGCAGCTGAGCCTAATGACAATATTCTGACTGCCATACAGAGCAGCTATCAAAAAGACAAGAGGTGGGGGAACAAGAGGCGCAATAGTGCCCTATCACTCAAGACACTCAAAACGTGGGTGGAAAAACAAGGTTCACTCACCTAGCCCAGTTGTGAGACCCACAACTGGTTTGAAGGCAAAGGATTTTTATTTGGCTGCTGCAGGACCTCCACCGACCACTCACACGTGGAACGACCACCAAAGGATTGGGAAAGCAAGGTGTGTTACAGTCCGCGCTGCCAAGTCCCCACAAATCACCAGGAATCCAATTTGGATAGCAAAAGATCCTCTTTATTTCCTTTCCTACGCGTTTCGATGCCTCTCCTGGGGAAGGTGCCAGGAGAGGCATCGAAACACGTAGGATAGGAAATAAAGAAGATCTTTTGCTATCCAAATTGGATTCCTGGTGATTTGTGGGGACTTGGCAGCGTGGACTGTAACACACCTTGCTTTCCCAATCCTTTGATACAGACCAGCTGTCAGTGCTGCAGACCAAAGTCCCATAGATCAAATGATCTCTGATGCTTGGGTCAGGTGACCGGATTTCACCATGGTAACATTAGATTGCCATGGCAACGTTGTGTCACCATGGCAATGATTGGGCCATCGCAACTACATTGTGATTGACTGATCAGTGCGGGGAGACAGGTGACAGCACTTGCTCCCTCTCCCAGTACCTTAAGTGCTGTGATTAGTAAAATTGCAGCAGTTAGAGGGTGATACAGCCATAGAAACATCACTCAGTGACAGTGGTGGATTATAATGAGGTCAATCTGGGTGTTAGCCCATGGCCCAGTGCTGTGGGGAGGCCATCAGCCCAGGGTAAATTGCCCCATTATAATCCACCACTGTTTGTGACATCTATCCAAGCTGGAGGGGCAGTGGGTGCACATGCTAAGTACACTGTGTTCCAAATTATTATGCAAATGTTCTTTTTCTCTGATTTTTCTAAATGATTGGTGCAAATGACAGTCAGTCTAATAAAAAGCATCACTCGTTAGACTATACATCAAATTTTATTGAAGAAATCTCCCTATGATAACAGTATAATTTTCAAAATTAAAAAAACTCTAAAAGCACTGTTCCAAATTATTACGCACAGTAGAGTTTGTAAACATTTGATATGTTTGAAAGAACTGAAAATGCTCATTTGTTGAATTTGCAGCATTAACAGGTCACATTCACTGAAATAAAAAGCTATTTAACTCCAAAACATCCTAACAGGCCAAATTACATGTTAACATAGGAACCCTACTTTGATATCACCTTCACAATTCTAGCATCCATTGATATTGTGAGTTTCTGGAGAGTTTCTGCTTGTATTTCTTTGGATGATGTCAGAATAGCCTCCCAGAACTGCTGTTTTGATGTGAACTGCCTCCCACCCTCAAAGATCTTTTGCTTGATTAAACTCCAAAGGTTCTCTATAGGGTTGAGGTCAGGGGAAGATGGTGGCCACACCATGAGTTTATCTCCTTTTATGCCCATAGCAGCTAATGGCACAGAGGTATTCTTTGTAGCATGAGATGGTGCATTGACATGCATGAGGATGATTTTGCTCCTAAGGGCTCGGACACACATCAGTGAAACTCGTCCGAGTTTACTGTGCGGAAAAATCGCAGTGCTCCCGGACCAATGTTAACTAATGTCCTAGAGCACATTTCCGAGTCTCGTACGCATTTTTCGCATCCGATTCTCGGATTGCAAGTTGATCGCAACATGCTGCGATTCTATGCAAGTCATGGGCGAGACTCGCCAATGCACGTCTATGGGTCCGACAAAAATCACGGACCACAGTTGGATTACTGTCGAATCACACTCGGACCTTACAACTCTGATCAGAGTTTTCACAGCTGAAACAATTGTCAAGCTGATTTCATTCAAAAATCGCATGCAACTCTTGGATTGCACTCGGACCACACTCTGATTACTGTTGGATAGCTCTCGAATGTGATTTCAGATATTGTTGGACAGTAGCATCACTGTTGCATGCAAAACTGACCAAAACTCTGACAAAAGTCGTCCGACTCTCAGATCCGTGAATCGGACAGTTTTTTCACTCGGATGTGTGTCCATACCCTAAAGGCACGTTTTTGCTTTTTGTACCATGGAAGAAAGTTCTCATTTGGAAACTCTATATATGTTGCAGAGGTCATTTTCACACCTTCAGGAACCTTAAAGGGGCCTACCAGCTGTTTCCCAATGATTCCAGCCCAAAACATGACTTCTCCACCCCCTTGCTGACATCGCAGCCTTGTGGGGAAATGTTGGCATCCACCGACCATCCACTACTCTATTCATCTGGACCATCCAGGGTTGCTCGGTACTCATCAGTAAACAAGACTGTTTGAAAACTAGTCTTCATGTATATCTGGACCCACTGCAACGTTTTCTGCTGGTGAGCACTGTTTAGGGGTGGCCAAATAGTAGGTTTATGCACCACAGCAAGCCGTTGAAGGATCCTACACCTTGAGGTTCGAGGGACTCCAGAGGCACCAGCAGCTTCAAATATCTGTGTGTTGGTTTGTAAGGCCTTTTTAGAAGCTGCTCTCTTAATCTGATGAACTTGCCTGGCAGAAACCTTCCTCATTCTGCCTTTATCTGCACGAACACATCTGTGCTCAGAATCAGCCACAAATCTCTTCACAATACGATGATGACGCTTAAGTTTTCGTGCAATATCAAATGTTTTCATCCCTTGTTCAAGGCAGTGCACTATTTGTTGCTTTTCGGCAGCAGAGACATCCTTTTTCTTTCCCATGTTACTTGAAAACTGTGGCCTGCTCAATATTGTGGAACACCCAGTTTTCCTTTCATTGGGCTCACCTTCCAAACTAATTATCACAGATATCTGAGATTGATTTCAGTGATCCAAAGAACCCTGAGATACAATACCATCAATGGGTTTCATTGAAAAAAAAATAAAAAATGTCCTTAAACCAGTGAGTTATGTCACACAAAATGCTTAATAAATAACATTTCCCACATGTTTACTTTACATCAGCATCTGGTCATTAGGGTCAAAACAGTCTGGGGGGTGAAGGGGTTAATCAAATGCTAAAATGCATGTGACAGAGCCAATTTTGACCTTAATGACCAGGCCAAATTTTAGAAATCTGACCAGTGTCACTTTATGAGGTAATAACACTGGAAGCTTCAACAGATTCTAGTGATTTTGAGATTATTATTTTGTGACATATTGTATATCACCATAGGGGTTACACTTCTTGATGTGGATTTGAGCAGTCTAAGGGGTACAGTTTTACAATGCTGTCACTTTTGGGCATTTTCTGTCACATAGGCCCCTCAAAGTCTCTACAAATGTGGTGTGGTCCCTAAAAAATGGTTTTGGAAATTTTGTTTTGATTAACCCTTCTAACTGCCTAAAAAAATATGTTTAAAAAATGATGGTGATGTAGGGTAGACATATGGGAAATGTTATTTATTGACCATTTTGTGTGACACTTTCACCGCATTTCTGACATTTTCACAAATAAATTCAAGACCTATCATCCTAAATTTACCACTATCGAGAAGTACAATATGTCAAGAAGAAACAATATTGGAATCACAGAGTTCTGTTGAGGCATCCCAGAGTTATAAACTCATAAAGTGACTCAAATTAGAATTGGACAAATCTGGTGACAGATTCATTTTAAAGGGCCACAATCTGTTTTTCACTAATATTGTAGAGAAGTCCTTTTCGCCTATAAAAAAAGGCTGAGTCTCACCATGCTGACTATTCTGCTCCATTCTGGCTATGCATAAGTGCAACAATTCTAAGTGCTCTGCAAGTATTGAGCTATGGTATTTTGAGTTTTATTTTATCAGGTTCACTGATTAATCAATTTAGTGTCCATGAGCAGCTGGCTCAGAGCCACCAAACTAATCATGAGGACAGAGTAGACTCCTGATCCACATAGCACAGGATGGACTAGAACCAAGAAGCTGAAGTGATCCAATAGCCCAAGCCTCCTACAATGGCTAGGATTACAGGTGTGCGCCACTGCACACGGCAAGGATATGAGCATCTCTAACTTATAGAAAAAATAATTGTCTAAAAAGTGATATCAATCTGGGTCATGTTTTCGACCTCAAATTTTTAGAAGACATAAGATAGTTACTTATCAGTCCTAAAATGTTGACCGGTGTCATTTTTTGAGGTAATAACTCTAAAGCGCTTCAATGAATCCCAGGGATTCTGAAATAGTTTTTTGTGAAATATTGGATTTCATGTTAGTGGTAAAATTAGGTCGATAATTTTTGTGCTTATTTTTTAAAAAAATCAAAAATTTGGCGACAGTTTTGAAAATGTGGCAATTTTCCCATTTTGAATTTTTACATCGTTATACCGGAGAGTAACATCACACAAAATAGTTAATAAATACCATTTTCCACATGTCTACTTTACATCAGCTCAATTTTGGCAGCACACTTTCTTCGTTAGAAAGTTAGAAAGGTTCAAAGTTCATTAGCAATTTCCACTTTTTTTGGGACCACATCACATTTGAAGTGATTTTGAGGGGCCTACATGACAGAAGAAAACCCAAAAGTGACACCATTCTAAAAATTACACCCCTCAAGTTACTCAAAGCTACATTAAAGAGGTTTATGAACCCTTCAGGCTCTTCACAGGAACTAAAGCAACGTGGAAGGAAAAAATGAACATTTTACATTTTCCAATAAAAACTTTACTTTAGCCTCAAATATATCATTTTCACAAGGGCAACAGCAGAAAATGGACCCCAAAATGCGTTGTGCAATTTCTCTCAAGTATGCCAATACCTGACTTTGGTCGAAAATCACTGTTTGGGCGCCCAATGGCTCAGAAGCGAAGAAGTGACATAGACTTTTTGAGTGGGAAATTAGCTGGAATCATTTGCTGACACCATGTCATGTATGGAGAGCCCCTGATGTGCCTAAGCAGTACAAACCCCCCCACAAGTGACTCCATTTTATAAAACTAGATCACCCACAGAATTTTTCTACATGTGTGGTGAGCACTTTGAAACACCAGGTGCTTCACAGAATTTTATAACGTGAGCCGTGAAAATTAAAAAATACTTCTCTTTCACAAAAGTATTCTTTTAGCTTCTGTTTTTTTATTTTCACAGGGTCAACAGGATAAAATGGAACCCAACATTTCTTGGACAATAACTTTTGAGTATATTGATACCCAATATGTGGTGGAAAGCCACTGTTTGGGCGCATGGCAGGGCTCAGAAGGGAAGGACCAATGTTTGACTTTTTGAATGGAATATTAGCTGGAATCATTAACTGACATGAAGTTGCGTTTGGAGAGCCCCTGATGGTTTCTTACTGTGGAAACGCCTATTAGTGAGCCCATTTTGGAAACTGGACCCCAAAAGGAATTTATCTAGATTTGTTGTGAGCACTTTGAACCCCAAGATGCTTCACATAATTTTATAACCTTGAGCCATGAAAATAAAAAAAAAATTTCTTCCACAGAAATGTTCTTTTAGCCTCAATTTTCTTATTTTTACAGAGACAACGGGTTAAAATGTATCCCAAATTTTGTTAGCCAATTGGTCCTGACTGCACTGATACAACATATGTGGGGAAAAAACACTATTTGGGGGCATGGCAGGGCTCAGAAGTGAAGAAGCGACATTTGATGTTTCAAGGGGAAAATTAGCTGCAATCGTTAGCGGACAACATGTCTTGTTTGGAGAGCCTAAACAGTGGAGCTTCCCCACAACTGACCCCCTTTGGGAAACTTGATGCCCCAAGGAACTTATGTAGATGTATGTTTAACACTTTGAACCTCCAGGTGCTTCATACAATGAGACACAAAAATGAAAAAGTACTTTTTTTCACAAAAATGTCTTTTTAGCCACAATTTTTATATTGATAAGGGAATCAGGATGAAATGGATCCTAGAATTTGTTCGGCAATTTGCACTGAGTACGTTGATACCTCATATGTGTATTATACCAAAGAAGAGATACATGTTAGAATTGACAGGGTTGTAGGGAGAGACACTCACATGATAACGAGTATCGACAATAAACTTTATTGAGTGACAAGAAAGGCAAATATAACAAGGAGACAGGATTAAAAGCAATTAAAAAAGTGTGAATGAAGAGATGGTTATGTAATGGCTCGTATGCAGTGATGTAATTGAATGGAATTCAACTGGTGGTGAAGACTGGTAGTCTCTGAATAAAGGTGTACAGAACTGCAAGCAATAATACAGTACTGGATACATACAAGTAGTATGCACTTATTGCAGAGCATAAGAATTCAAAGGAATAAGCAATTATCATGTAGAATAAGTTCAGGTACCATAAACAACGCTGTACACTAGATCCTGGTTACTGATAAGTTATCAATAGAACCAGCAGTGAATAGATATTTCTTAGTTGTCATATATTATTGACAAATAAAGAAGTCCAAACAAGGACAATACAGATGGTAAAGTACAACCTTGGGATTGTTGTTATCACGCAAAAGAATCGAAGAATCCAAGGTGAAGCCTTGAAATAAGGGCACAAGAAATGCAAACATGAAAAAAACCTATATATCTATTGTGGGACTACACACAGTCTAATAGGTGGCCGAGGGCCAAAGTTCAGTACTTTACCACCCCGTCAAAACGATGGTGCTAAGGTAGGGGCATAGGTGATAGGAGCACATCCTCCCTTTTTGCGTGTTGCCGGCGCTGTGGACAGCTTCCTCAGGGGAAAAGTGCTGTGAGGTGTCCTGTGTCCCCTGTGTTTTATTATGCGCCTGTAGTAATGGCGTCCACACGTGTTCCGGCACCTCAGGCCAGAAGTGACGTATAGTGCGGATGCCTAGAACCCGGTAAATTCTAACACGTATCTCTTCTTTGGTAAAATATTATTAAAAATTACGTGAGACTGGGTGTATCGCGTATCTGGGCCCACCCATACACCTCTCTTTTTGATACCTCATATGTGGTGGAAAACCACTGTTTGGGTGCATTGCACGGCTCTGAAGAGAGGGAGCAATATTTTGGAATGCAGATTATGAGGGAATTTTCTGTGGGTGTTATGTCACGTTTGGAGGGTCCCTGATGTGTCTAAACAGTGGAAACCCCATATGTTACCCCTTTTTGGAAACCAAACCCACAGGGAATCTATTTGGATGTGTGCTGAGCACCTTGAAAACCCAGGTGCTTCACAGATTTTTATAATGTTGAGCTGTAAAAATGAAAATATGGAGACAAAAGAAAATTTTTGTAGAAAGAAAAGGATTTTTTAATTTTCACCCAGGCAATACATTAAAATGGACTCCAAAATATGTTGGGTAATTTCTCCTGAGTATGGTGATACTCCATATGTGGTGGGAAACAATTTTTGAGCGCAGGAGATTGGAGGTGAAGCATTGATGTTTTTGAGCAGGGAGCTGGTATATGAATATTTAAGCTGTGTGCCGATGCTGTGTATTTCCCATGTTTTCTGCCACAATTTTTCCACAGTTTTTTAGCATATTTTTGACAATTCCACAGTACAGCAACTTCCCTGCAAAGTTTATGGGAAAATAGAATTGTTGTGTCCATGCTGCAGATTTTCCTGTGACAGAAATGGTGCTCATGTTCCCAAAGTAAAAATCTGCAGCATGTCAATTCTTTCAGCATATGTTGCCGCAATTTTCACCCATAGAACTCAATGTCAGCTCCACAATACTCAGCAAATATGCTGCAGTGTTCATACAGTTATAATTTTTAATGTGTTTAGCATATATTTTGCGCTGATGACGTGGGGCTCCACTGTGTTTTTGGACACCAGCACAGGTACTGCAGGCAGGTGTGGGCTGCCCCCACCCCAAGCTGCCTACTTTTACATGGCTAGTAAACAAGAATACCGCGGGACACTTTTTTAAAAATTATTTCTGGTAATAATTTAAACAAATGTTTGCCATATTTTTGGTTTCCAGCCAGGTACAACTAGGCAGCTAGGGGCTGGAATCCTCAACGTGGGGAGACCCAAGCATTATTGGCCCCCTGCTGCAAATTGCAGCTCGCAGTCGCCCCAGAAAATGGTGCATTTATTGAAGCTCCATTTTCTGGCTCTGTACCCAACTCTTGCCAGTGGCCGTGGCAAACTGGGTAATAAAGGGTTAATGTCATCTTGTTATTGACAGCTGGCACTAAGCTCGAGGTTCCTAATGTCAGGCGAATGTTAAGTTAGGCTATTAGGAACCTCTAAGTAAATAATAATACACCACACAGAGAAAAATCCTTTATTTTAAATAAATTAGACAGACAACCCTCACTATCCAATTTATTACCCCAACATACCATCCGATAGTAATTCACAGGGCTGACCCCATGAAGTTCAATCGCCTCTACTACATCCAGACACTGCAGCAAGGAAACAAGCGTTCATTTGTTGCAGTCTCTGGAGTCACACTGATTGCAGCAGCACTGTATGGAAATAATCTGATTGCCATACAGAGCAGCTATCAGTGCTGTAGACCCAAGTCTCAGAGATCACATGATCTCTGAGGCTGGGTCAGATGACTGGATGTTGCCATGGAAACATCAGGTTGCTAAGGCAATGTTCGGTCACCATGGCGATGATCGGCCCATCTCAATCACATTATGATGGACTGATCAGCTCAAGGGGACAGGTGAGAGCGCACGCTCCCTCTCCCAATACCCTAACTGTTACAATCATGTCCCTGGCTGTATCACATAGCTCCTCCTCAGCTTACAGCATTCTCCATGCAATCTGAGGAGGCGCTGGTGGTGCAGGCACAGGTGACTCGCACTGCTACCATGCTGCTGATGGGAGTAATTACTCCCATCAGTGCTGGAGGGGTTGATACTGCCCCGTCCACTGCTCCAGCATATAGAAGAGACTTTTAGAGCCCCAAACATAGAATGAATGCTAATGATCAATTTCATTGTCTGATCATTACAGACGCTAGGATTGGCAGTTCAGAATTGAACAGCCATTCATGGCGATTGTCGAGCTCTGGAATCACAGGATACCGCAGCTTGATCAGCATTACTGTGGCAATGGTGCCTAAATTTCGGCATGGCGAATTGATATGTCAGGAAGTATCACCGATCTATGATGACCTGGCATGTCAAAGATTGTGAAGGCATTAAACAAATGTGGAAATTTATAGTATTTAATAGCTTCAACTTGAGAGTTCTATTCCACTGTAAATTAAATGTCCTCTCTAACTTGGCATTAGTATAGTGACATGACAGACTGTTTTAGTAAACAACTCTTTATACCCTTCACCCCAAGCCTGGTTTTCAGCTTTCTTTTTTTAACCAATACATTTTTTATTAAAAGAAAATCAATTTCCATAACAATAAGGTAGCAGTAACTACAATGCCAGCATAACCATGGAAGAAGCCCAGGTTTTACAGCAAATCTAGATACACTTCAAATTAACAGTGTCTAAAAAACTTATGATAATGGTAACGAAAATTCTGTTGATGACCATAAGTCCAAAAAAATTGCCAATGCGTTCTCGCTGTTTGAGAGAAGATGAAAGATACAATTAATGATGATAGTGTCAGTTAATTCTGGCAATTAGTTCCTTTTGAGTAGCTAGCGTCTCGGATCTCCAGTATTTAGCCAGATATTATCGCGTGGCAGTGAGTATATGAGACAAGATCGGAGACAACCCTGGAGAAACAGAGTCAAAACCAATGGTCAACACTGCTGGAGGTCCATCCAAACGGAAATTATTAAACCAATAAATCCACTGCACACCACAAAACTTGGAATTGCCAAAATGGCTGTGTGAATATATTTCATCTATGTATAGGAATCTAGGAAATATTAGTAAGATATCAAAAGCTGTCCCTGGTCTAAAAGGAAAAATACGTGAAAGCATTAGTTTGATTCCATAGCTATGATATCATAAGCCCAGAAGCTATTTACAGAGCTCTCTCACCTGTTCTGGGTCCTGTCTCACCCTCTGGACTGCAACTGTGAAATGTGGAATGGGAAAATGCCCTAATGTAATTAAAATCGTGCATCTTAAAGGGGATGTACTAAGACACTAGGTGTAACCCTGCCTTTAAAGGGTAGAGGTGAGAGTGTGAGTGTGTGAACGTTCTCCTAGCTATACTGGGCGGGGTGCAGCTCAAGTAACCTTATATGTGTACATATGTGTACATATAAGGTTACTTGAGCTGCACCCCGCCCAGTATAGCTAGGAGAACGTTCACACACTCACACTCTCACCTCTACCCTTTAAAGGCAGGGTTACACCTAGTGTCTTAGTACATCCCCTTTAAGATGCACGATTTTAATTACATTAGGGCATTTTCCCATTCCACATTTCACAGTTGCAGTCCAGAGGGTGAGACAGGACCCAGAACAGGTGAGAGAGCTCTGTAAATAGCTTCTGGGCTTATGATATCATAGCTATGGAATCAAACTAATGCTTTCACGTATTTTTCCTTTTAGACCAGGGACAGCTTTTGATATCTTACTAATATTTCCTAGATTCCTATACATAGATGAAATATATTCACACAGCCATTTTGGCAATTCCAAGTTTTGTGGTGTGCAGTGGATTTATTGGTTTAATAATTACATGTATTTCTGAAGCTAGCACCCACTATATAATAAGAGGAGTGCGCTCATAATTGTAAAACACACATCCAAACGGAAAGGCATTCAAGAAATTTTTTGAATATAATCTTCAACCTGAGAACAAAAAATTGCAACTGTAGCATAGCCCCACCACACATGTCCCATGTCTCCTAGTGCACCACATCCTTTCCAGCATAACAGTGAGGACGACATATCTAATTTAGAGAGTTTATGCGGCATTAAATACAAGAAGAGCATATTAATCTTTTTCAACTGCTCTAAATGATTAATACAGGAGGAAAATTTTTTGGCCACCTTTGCCGCTAGCCACCAATCCTCCATTTAGACAAACTAAGGGCTGGATGGAATGTGTGTGAACATGGAGCTGGTGATCACGCCCCCTGCCATGCCCCCTCCCCATACAGAATTGTGAGAGGGTTTGAATGTAGACTGATCCTGCAGCTCACAGCATCCACGCCCCTTACACACCTCCTGCTTTTTGCTTCTAGTTGAAGCTGACAGGCAGAAATGTGGATTCCCTGAGGTGGGGGCTAGAGCAAAGGAGCAGGTATGATTTTATCAATTTATAAGAGATCTATAGATTCTAGATCTGCAGTGTACAGCTCTGCTTCACCATGTAGGAGGGCAGGAACTGTACTAAAAAGTTTTCTCTCACCGGAGTTCCCCTTTAAGTTCAGTTAGCTGTGATGATGTTAACTTGGGGAGGTTAAGTTTTGTGAGGAAATTTTGTATGGTGTGTCCAGTCGGCTGAACTGTGAGGGGATCTACTTTTAATTTATGTAGGGAATAATAATATCGTCAACATTCAGTAGGATGATAAGTTCTAGATCAATCTGGTTTACAAATGTAAGTGAGCTTACTTTTAATCTCTTACTTTCTAACCCTTCTGATTAACAACCTTCCAGCCTTATCACCCATGGAGTAGAATTGTATTTTGGACTTTTTAAGTGTCTTCTCATACTGTAGTAAGAATAGTGATCTATGTTTATCTAAGTTTTGTAATTGAGGCAGTTAGTTGGGGGTCTGGGCACTTTTTGTTGACCAGCTCCAAATTACTGAGTTGGGTTGTAAGGTTCAAGACCTTCCCTTCCCTCCTTCTTTTTTCGATAGATGCCATTTTAATTAGGTTGCCTCTCATGAAAGCCTTGTGGGCCAACCAAAGTACGTCATCAGAAGTAGAGTTGTTGTCATTAATTTTGAAAAATTCTTCCAATTTAGATTTTAAATGGCTGACATTACTCCTCACAGACAGCAAATACTCAGGCGCCATCTCCTGGGAGGAAGGAAAGAAATCCCTCTGAGACATATAGGCATATGAGAGCATGATCAGATCAGGATATTACTCCAAATTCCAATTTCTGAGAAGCGTGAAGTAGTCTACAGTCTATCAGCACATAATCCAGCCTACTATAGGTACCAAATCTAAGTGAAACAATGGTATAGTCCATCTCAGAGCTGTGTTGGTACCTCCCGATATCATGAAGTGAATACTCCGACACCACCGCACTCATCTCCTTTCTTGATGATGAAGTATTATTATTATTATTATTATTTATTTATTTATTTGTATAGCACTAGTTATAGCACTATAGAATTATAATTACTGTATACAATTATACAATTATAGCACTATATAGCATTAGTTCCATGCTGCTGTACATGAGAGGGGTTACATACAAAATTATAGGTATAGTTTACAGTAAAACAAATTAACAATGATAGACTGGTACATAGGGGAGAGAACCCTGCCCTTGTCGGCTTAAAATCTACAGGATATTGGGGAGGAAACAGTAGGTCAGGGATGCAACAGCTCCGATGGTGGTGGGGCAGCAGCTCGGTCATTGCAAGCTGTAAGCTTTCCTGAAGAGATGGGTTTTCAGTTTCTGTCTGAAGGATCTGAGCATGGTGGATAATCGGACGTGTTAGGGCGTAGAATTCCAGAGGATGGGGGATATTCGGGAGAAATCTTGGAGGTGGTTCTGTGAGGAACGGATAAGTGTGGAGGAGAGGAGGAGGTCTTGGGAGGATCGAAGATTATGTGAGGGAATATAGTGGAAGATTAGTTCAGAGATATAGGAAGGAGACAGGTTATGGGCGGCTTTGTAGGTCAGTGTTAGTAGCTTGAACTGGATTCGTTGGGGAATTGGGAGCCAGTGAAGAGAATTGCAGAGAGGAGAAACAGGGGAGTAGCAAGGAGAGAGGTGGATCAGTTCGGCAGCAGAGTTGAGGACAGACTAAAGAGTTATAACAGGGAGGCCACAGTGGAGGAGGTTGCAGTAGTCGAGGCGGAAGATGATGAGGGCATGTACAAGAATTTTAGTAGATTGAGGGCTGAGGAAAGGACGGATTCTGGAAATATTCTTGAGCTGGAGATGACAGGAGGTGGCAAGAGTTTGGATGTGTGATATGAAGGACAGGGCAGAGTCGAGAGTTACTCCGAGGCAGCGAATTTGAGCGGTGGGAGAGAGCATGATGCCATTTGCCATAATAGATAGATCAGGTGGTGAAGATGAAAGATGGGATGGAGGAAAGATGCTGAGTTCCGTTTTGTCTACGTTGAGCTTTAGGAAGCGAGAGGAGAAGAAGGAAGATATGGCTGACAGACACTCCGGGATTCTGGAAAGGAGAGAATTGACATTTAGGCCAGAGAGGTAGATCTGAGTGTCGTCAGCGTACAGGTGGTACTAGAAGCCATGGGACTTTATAAGTTGTCCTAGGCCAAGGGTATAGAGAAAAGTAGGGGCCCCAGGACAGAGCCTTGTGGAACTCCAACAGAGAGAGAGCAGGATAAGGAGGTGGTGTGGGAGTGTATGGGAGCATTTTAAAGAGATAGATATGAGCAGGTTAAAGTCACCGCAGACTACCTTCATTTCTGTGGCAAAGGTATTAAGCTTATTAAGAACATTCCTCATAAAAGACATTTGAGCTGCATTAGGGGCATATAGAGAAACTATAGTATACTGCACAGAATTCAAAGAACAGTTTAAAAAAACATAGCAGCCCTCTGGGTCAACGAGAGTATCATGTAACTCAAACCTTACAGATTGCTTAACAAAAATTGCTATTCCAGCTTTCTTGGTTTTACAATTGGCAAAAAATAATGGAGGCAGTTTGTGTTACCTAGTCGAAAGTTATCTTCCAATAATAGGTGCATTTTCTGAACGTAGACCACATCAGAATTCTCATAACAAACATTTCTCCAGAATATCAAACGTTTAGCAGGAGAATTCAAACCAATCGCGTCAATAGATGAGCACGCCATCGGTATTCTATTCTCACGCCCAGCAGGGTGTGCTAAGGCTACCTTCACATTAGCGTTTGTGTCTGCATGCTGATGGCATGTAGACACAAGCGCAGTCGAAAGCAGGGTCTAATGATGTGTCCGCAGCGGAGAATGTCCGCCTGCGGACACATCACTGTGCAGGCTGGCCAGCCAATCAGAGGTGTCCTGGGGCAGAGATCAGCGCCAGAGATCTCCTCCTCCCCGCCGCCAGTAAGCTCCGGGACATGTCGGCGGGGAGAAACAGCTGATTTGACAGCTGTTTGAATCTCCCGCGCCGACACCGAGAAGAGATGTCGGCGCGGGAAGATTCAAACAGCTGTCACATCAGCTGTTCCTCCCCGCCGACATCGCTAGGGTATTACCGGCGGTGGGGAGGAGGAGATCAGCAGAGGCTCAGCTTATCTCCCGGTGGCCGTCGGTGATCTCCTGTGACATCACCGGCGGCCACCGGGAGATTTTTCAATGGGTCCGCAGCGTTCTCCTTGCGCTGTCAAGCGCAGAACACTGCGGACCCATTGAAGACAATGCATGTTTTGTGCGCTTGGGGACGCTTGCTGATTTTCCAAGGTCCCCGAGCGCACAAAAAATGCAACATGCTGCGTCCCGGGTGCGGACGCTGGAACCTGGAAGGAGCAGATATCATCCGCATCCGCACCCGAACGCAGCAAACGCTGACAAACGCAGGTACTATGCTTTCCTATGTTAAACATAGGAACGCAGTGCGCATGTGTTTGACTGCGTATGGGAACGCAGCATAAGCTGCGCTCTCATACGCTAATGTGAAGGCAGCCTAACAACAGCGAGGAGGGAAGATGGAGCCTTGGAGACCACCCAGTCAGTCTCCACACCGTAGACTGTAGAAAAATGTAAGTATCAATCTAATTTTTCCCAGCCAATATAGGACACTATTGGGTCAGACAGGGATGGTTAGGGATGTGCTAGGAAGGAGCAGGGACAGGTAGTGATAGGTTAGGAGTTAAAATTGACCTGACAGGTTCCCTTTAAGGTCAAATACATGACCCAGATAGGATATTACTTTTCAGATAATACCCAAAGGACAAAGATTTGATCCGTGGTATTGTGAACTGTACTCTTTATTCCGACGCGTTTCAAGGTCATCCTGAACTCTTCATTAGGGATAAAATATCATAATCTGATGAAGAGGTCGGTATGACCTTGAAACGCGTCGGAATGACAAGTACAATTCACAATTCCATGTACGTCTGTCATTTCATACAGCAGCGCAGATAAAGTCTTTGTCCTTTGGGTATTATGCCACCATCCTTAAGGTAGTGGATCCTGCAGCAGCTATCCGATACACGAATAACTGGTTGTGGGTTGCACAACAAATCCAGGTGAGCGGCCAATACACTGTATACATTCATTTACACTAAACAGATAAGACCCATTGTCTACCCATTTTTTAGGCTTTTCAGACAATGACTTTATCTACAGGTTAGAGATGCTCACATCCTTGCTGGGTGCAGTGGTGCACACCTGTAATCCTAGCCATTGTAGGAGGCTTGGGCTGTTGGATCACTTGAACTTCTCAGTTCTGGTCCATCCTGTGCTATGTGGATCAGGAGTCTACTCTGTCCTCATGATTAGTTTGGTGGCTCTGAGCCAGTTGCTCATGGACACTAAATTGATTGATGACTGATCCTGGTAAAAAAAAAAACAAATGCCCAACATAATTCTGACAGAGCACTTAGAATTGCTGCACTTATGCATAGCCAGAGTGGGGCAGACTAGCAGAGGTCAATCATATACCATATTTTTTAAATTATAAGATGCACTATTTTTCCTCAAGGGGGGGTTGCTTTGGTGGAGCAGGGGTGCGGGAAGCAGGTTTCACGCGTCCACGGAGGGTGGGGGCCTGAAGCTGTAGAGCTGTCGCGTCGGTGTGTGGTGGGGTCCACCATTTTCTTTTTGCCTGCCTGCATTTCCAAGCTGCAATTCAGCCTCTAGTGTCCAGAATTCCAGAAAATGGCCGTGGATCTCGACCTGTACATGCGCCATCTCCGCAGCCATTTTCTGGAAGTCTGGACACTACAGGCCTAATTGCAGCTTGGCAATTGAAGCAGGTAAAAGGAAAATGGAGGTCCCCACCATGCAATAATGTGACACCCCTGCAGCTCTGCGCCCACAGCTTTGCCCCACCATCCGTGAAACCTATCTCCTGCACCTCTGCTGCACCACCGCAACCCCTCCTCAGTAAGCCATGGTGGGTCCAGTATGGGGAGTATATGTACCAGGATGGGGGATATACATACAAAGATGAGGGCCATGTATCAGGATTGGGGTGGCATGTACCAGAATGGGAAATATATATACCAGGATGGGGGGGCCATGTACCAGGATGGGGGGCATGGATCAGGATGGGAGGCCATGTACAAGGATGGGGGCCATGTACCAGGATGGGGTGCCATTTAGCAGGATAGGGGGTCATAAGGATGAAGGACATATATACTGATTGCAAGACAGACCCCAGTTAACTTTAAAAAAAAAAATTCTCTTTTCCTTCACCAAATTTGGGGTGCATCTTACAATCCGGTGTGTCTTCTAAAGCGAAAATATGGTATTGATTTTTCCTCCAATATTAGTGAAAACAGATTGTGGTTCTTAGAAATGAATCTGTCACCAGATTTTTTCAATTATGATCAGAGTCACTTTATGAGTTTATAACTCTGGAGCCTCAACAGAACTCAGTGATTCCAATATTGTATTTTCTTGACATATTGTACTTCTCGATAGTGGTAAATTTAGGATGATAGGTTTTGAATTTATTTGTGAAAATGTCAGAAATGTTAACATTTTTACTTTTCATGTCCTTAAACCAGTGAGTTATGTTACGTAAAATGTTTAATAAATAACATTTCCCACATGTCTGCTATACATCAGAATCACTTTTTAAATATACAGTAATTTTTGTTTGGGAGTTAGAAAATGTAAAGGTTTATCAGCATTTTCTAATTTTTCCAGCAAGATTTATAAAACGAATTTTTTCTTACGGACCACACCACATTTGAAGTGACTTTGAGAGGCCTATGTGACACCATTCTAAAAATTGCACCCCTCAAACTGGTCAAACCCACATTCAAGAAGTTTAACTACTTTAGTGAATTACAATATGTCACAAAATAATAGTATAAGGCTAGGATCAGATTTGCTTCTGGCCCTAGCCTGGCGCATCTGGCAGAAACTTAGAAAATTTCTGCCTCAGCGCATAGCATTGCCAGCAGGTAACGCTATACACCGCCTGGCAATAGATCTCTAGATGCTTAGATGCCTCCGGCTCCACAGAGATCTCTCGGATATGTGCTTTTGATTAGCGCACAGGAAAACGCTGCAGACCGTTTCCTAACGTGAGAAAAGACGCTTTCAACAGCGTCTTTTCTCACATTAGGAACAAGCGCAAGATTTCACTCAGATGCTGGTGTTTGAGCTGCGCTAGGGTCCGCGTCACCATAGGTAAGCATTGGCAGCGTTAATGAGGCACTACCATGGTGGTAAGACTGTCTATGTTTTTAAGGTGAATAGATCTACTGCAAATGGCTTCAGGACCTCGGACAGCGGCGCACATACTGTAGCAATAGCTATAGTATGCGCGCTGCTCTGAGGGGCCCGGCGCTTTCATTAATAAAACTGTACAACAGCTGACAGTAGTCAGCTGCTGTACATAACAGATTACAGCATTATATGCCCACCTGAGTGGGTGGAGGGTCTCTAGGGGGACTGGGCACCCCCTAGAGACATTATACAAACATTTATTTATTAAATTACAAGTTTAACAAACCACAGAACAGTTTGCTCATCCCTGCATCAGCAGGGATGAGCAAACTATCCGGTAACCGGATTGCTCAGGATTACACATCCGGAATGTCAGAAGACAATTGCGTTCACCGCATCCGAATCTACAGCAGCGCTGCCCATAGATCTTACTGTAAGTGGCTTCAGGACCTCAGACAGCGGCGCACATGCTATAGCAATAGCTATAGTATATGCGCTGCTCTGAGGAGCCCGGGGCTTTCATTCATAAAACTGTACAGCAGCTGTCAGGAGGCAGCTGCTGTACAGAGGTGATTATACCATTATATGCCCACCTGAGTGGGTGGAAGGTCTCTAGGGGCAGTGGGCACCCACTAGAGACATTATAGGAACATTTATTAAGCAAATTTACAGTTTAACAAAACATAGAACACTTTGCTTATCCCGGCTGTAGCCGGGATAAGCAAAGTATATGCGGGAACCGGATTGCTCAGGATTACACATCCTGAGCAATCCGGTTCCCACATTGCAGATAACAGAACCGCTCCAAAAACTGCAGCCGGCATGATTTTTCACGCAGGCTGCAGAACCGGAGACAGAAACCGGATTGCTTGTGAATAATCCGGTTTTTAGCATAGGCTCCTATGAGGAGCATTTCCTGATCCGATTTTGAGCTTTTTGAAAGCTCAAAACTGGATCAGGTTTTCAAAAAAAAAAAACTGATGTGTGACCCTAGCCTTTCTCAGAAAATTAAAGTAGGGAAGATGAAGAGTTAAAAACCATGCTGCCATATTCCACGAGACATCAAACAGTGAATATCATATTGATTTACTAGTCAATGCGTTTCAGGTCTCCCTGAAACGCTCTGAAACATGTCGATTTAATTTTGACTTGTCCTGAGGAAGAGGCGAGGAGTCCTGAAACATGTTGACTAATAAATCAATATTATGCAGACAAATTATGCGGAGAAATGACGGCACTCACCCAGTATTATCTTTCAAGTACGATGTTTATTCCAGGCTCTAATGAGGGTTACAGGTGTAGAGGGAGGGAGAGGGGTGCAGAGGAGGACGACGGGTGCTCCGTTTCACGTGGGTCACGCTTCAATGGGTCCAACTAAAAGCTAAATCAATATCATATTCACCCTTTGGTGTCTCATGTAATACGGCAGCTGTGATATGCTTTAATAGCGATTGTGACTCTCATAACCGCACAAGGTGAAGCCTGTGATACTTATTTAGGCAATATTTTATCTCGCAGACCCTTCATCCCCCCTACTTTCATTTTCTGAGATAATTGACCCACCCAGGGGTCTATGGAGACTCGATGCCTGAATGTTTATTTGGGGGTGTTGTCTCGGTGGCTGGTGCCTGGGCCGGTAGCTCTGGGGGTCAGTTGAATAAAGGGTAAAATAATAAAAGTCTTGTGACACCATCTGTGGATTCTGGTGAAGGCACCAGTGCTGCTTCAGATGGACGGGCAGCTTGGGTGGTACAGCTCCCCACAGGTGGAGCGGGGTCCCAGGGGCAGTCATGAGGTGACGGGGATTTGCACAGGGAGGTGGTTAGGCAGCCGGGCTGCTGCGACAGTCTCTAGGCCGAATGGGTTCAGGAATGGGCAAACCGACACAACACAGTGTGGATCGTTTCTGTACCATTACTGATGGTATTCCTGGCACTTTCCAGGGTACGTTCCAGGTGGTTGGGAGGCACTTCTGGATTTCCACACTGAGTGATGGATAAGGCCTCCTTGTCTCTTTTCCCTCGTTAAATTCTCTGACTCGTTTAAAACTAAGCCTGACCTCCTCTGTGTCTTTCTCTCACCCGTTCCGTAGTGTCGAGAACCTCTCTGTGGGCTACCGCTATGACTTCTCCTGCGGTCCCTGGCTCCCCTATTTGTTGAGCAACAGGTGTCTGGGAGACTGGAGTCTCCTCGGTGAAACGGTATTTCTGCTGGGCTTGATGCTCTCCTGCAGACTCAGACTCCAGTGTCCGGTTTGCTTCCTGGGGTAAACAGGTGTGGCTCCTCTGCCCCCAGTCTGCTCCTCTACTCCTTAAGCCTTGCCTTCGACCTCACTCTCAGGCCCTTACACTGGCTAGGCTGGTCAACTGACTCGGGCCTAACACGGCTCCGACATACCAGGACGTCTTCACAGTTCTCCTAGCTACTGCACACTTTAGCTAACTCTGCCCCCAGCACCAATATTTATAGGGGATCTTGCTTAAAGGTAGCAAGTGGAGCTCCCCTACTGTTCTGGGGTGGAAAGTGTTTTGTGTATGTGGGTTACCTGTTGTGGAAATCCATCCATGCCTTAGGTGGTCCTGTGGCTACCTGTAATGGCTGGGTGCCACATTCCCCCCTAGTTAACTTCACTACTCCTGGAATGAGAAACATTTTCAAAACATTCAACAACAAAATCAATAACATGTATTATGTACAGAGTCTTGAAAAGTGAAAAATGTGCAAAAAACACTGGATATTGGTAAAAAGTAAAAACAAGATGCAGTCCATACGGTACTAGTCCATCTAGTAAGGCTGTAAAAGTTTATTATCACACCAGTCCTGTGATTATGGTCCATGGTTAAGGGTAGGGTGGGGAAAGGTTCCAGGGAAAATGTGGAGAGCCTCTACAGCAAAGTCTCTGTAAGGCTGTGGTCACAGTTGCCATGCGTTTTTTTAAGTGATTTAACAAAACTCATGCTTTTTTTCATGTCAGCATGAGTTTTGTAAGGTGTGTGATGGCTCCCTGCGTTTTTGGGTGCGTTTTTGAATCTGCACCTAAAAATAGTGCTTGTAGTATTTTTTTGAGCGTTTTGAAAAACGCATGCGTTTTTGCAGAAAACGCATGCGTTTTTATAACATGGGTTCCTATGGAAAACGCATGCAAAAACGCATGTACAGTTAGTACCTTTTAGTGCCATTCAAAAACGCATGCGTTTCCCATAGGAGCCCATATTAACAAAAACGCATGCGTTTCCGGAAACGCATGCGTTTTTGTTAACATGGGCTCCTATGGGAAACGCATGCGTTTTTGAATGGCACTAAAAGGTACTAACTGTACATGCGTTTTTGCATGCGTTTTCCATAGGAACCCATGTTATAAAAACGCATGCGTTTTTGGATATGCTCCAAAATTGCATGGGACAGTCACACATGCTTTTTGGCTATTAGGGCATGCGTTTTTTAACATGGGGGCCTATGGGTGCGTTTTTTACATGCGTTTTTGAAAACGCAGGTCTCCAAAAATGCAAGTGAAAAATGGTACTGTGACCCTGCCTTAGCTCCAGAGTTCAAACAGGTTTAAAGTCTTTTAAAGTTCAAGCCATTCAAAACAAACCAATACATATTTTCGCTATGGGTGTCTCTGCTTAGGAGACCTGGTACCTCTTATCCCACTTTCTTTTCCTAACTTAGTGTGCATGGGGCTAGGCCCAGTTCCTCCACCCTTCTGTACACTACTATGTACATGCTTTTTTGATATTTACATATTACCCTTGCTAAATTTTATGCTATACACATTATACCCATTCTCTATACCTGGACAGGGGTTGACCTTGGCTACTATGACAAGACCTACGTAGCGCCTTTGTTTCAGGTGATGTGCTTAACACTATGAGATATGTAGGGGTATATCTATTTTGGGTTGCTCTATGTTTACTAGGCAAACTGGGTAATTGTCCATGTGGCCTTAGTCTCACTAAAGGGCTGGCAGCTTCACTGATTGCAGGATCCTCTGGTTCCGCTACAATTCCCATGTCCAAGTCAACTGATTATTTTCCAGGGCATACTCTCATTAGACAAGCTGGTGTGCAATTGGTGGAACTCACAGGTATGTTGTTATACATGTCCACTAAATCAGGCAATTTGTCAGTCCACTGATTTCTTTCTTCCAAACATGTCTGTCTTCAACATGTCTATTACCATGTTGTTCATCTTTTCACATATGCCGTTTGTTTATCGATGGTAACGTGTGCTTCTAATTTTCTTGCACCCATATAGATGACAAAATTCTTGAAAGATCTCAGCTTCAAATGCAGAACCTCTATCAGTCAACACCTGTTCTGGGTACCCTTGTGGTTTACAGAAATAGGTTTGAAAGGTTTTTGCTGCTGTCTCAGCTGTCAAGACTTTCACTGGAGCAACTACCAGGAATCTGGAGTAGTGATCTACCATTATTAAGGTGTAAGTGTAACCTGATCTGCTTGGTGTTAATTTTACATGATCCAAGGCTACTATCTGGAGCGGTTGAGTGGTGACAATTGGCTGGAGTGGTGCTCGTTGACTCTCTTGGTCTTTTCTTCTCAAGTTGCATGGTCCACAGTTTTACACCATCTTTCTATGGATCCTCTCATGCTAACTCAGTAGAATCTGTCTTTCAACAGCATCTTGAGCTTTTTCCATCCGAAGTGTCCTGTTTGATTGTGGTATGCTTCCAACACGATCTGGACATCCTTCTTCGGCACCACTATTTGCCAGATCATCTCATGGGTTCTGGGATTGATGTAACGATTACATAGTTTCTCTTGGTATATGAACAGTTTACTTCACTCATTTCATAGGTGTTTGGCCTCTTGTGAAGCATCTGAAGTTAGACGGGAACCCTCCTGGGTTACTAGCCCTTTAACTAAACTGTGGGCAGCACAGTGGCTCAAGTGGTTAGCACTGCAGCCCTTGCAGCACTGAGGTCCTGAGGTCCTGGGTTCAATTCCTACCAAGGACAACATCTGCAAGGAGTTAGTATGCTCTCCCTGTGTTTGCATGTGTTTCCTCTGTGCACTCAAGTTTCCTCCCACATTGTAAAGACATACTGATAGGATGTTTAGATTGTGAGCTCCAAGAGAGACAGCATTACTGATGTATGTAAAGTGCTATGGAATTAATAGGCCACATGCACACATTCAGTATTTGATGAGTTTTTTACCTCAGGATTTGTAACCAAAACCAGGAGTGGATGATTAAATACAGAAGTGGTGCAGGTGTTTCTATTAGACTTTTCCTCTGATTGCTCCACTCCTGGTTTTGGCTACAAATCCTGAGGTAAAAAACTCATCAAATATTGAGCGTGTGCACATAGCCATAGTGCTATATAAATGAATAAATATTATTATTATAGCCGGGTCACTGTCTTGGGACTCCTTCCAACCATAGTGAGGTTACTGTTCTCTCAGGGTATTTTCTGGTATCTTGCTGACATTGGGATGCTCTGTGGTGATGGAAGGCATGTAGCTCTACTTCTTCTAGCTCATCCACATCTTCTCCCACATCTGGCAAGTGAGGCATTCTTGACAAGGCATCAGCACTGGCATTGTTACAGCTGCCCGGTACTTGATGGTAAACTGGTAATTTGACAACTGAGCCATCCAGCATTGTTCCATTGCACCTAACTTCGCAGTTTCCAGGTGGGTAAGAGGATTATTATCCGTGAAGGTGGTGAATTTTGCAGACGTCAGGTAGTGTTTAAACTGTTTTGTGATGGCCCAGACCACAGCCAGGAATTCCAATTTGATAGAGCTGTATAAATACAAAAAAGGGGGAGACATGAGGCGCAATAGTGCCCTATCACTAGTGACACACTGAGTATATCAATAGGTATACACTCACCTGGTCCAGTTGTGTGACCCACAACTGGTTTATAAGCCTTCAGTTTATAGCTGCTGCAGGACCTCCATCAGCCACTCGTACGTGGAAAAATGCTCCTATATAGGGAAGATGGTCTGCGCTGCTGTCTCAGTTGCATCCCAAGGAACGGATGTCTCCCAGAAGTCACAAGGAAGGCAATGGTTCCAAAGCAAAGATCTCCTTTATTCACCAACGCGTTTTGGCGCCTCTCCTGGCACCTGATGAAGGTGCCAGGTTTCGGCGCCTCTCCTGGCACCTTCATCAGGGTATCCATCAGGTGCCAGGAGAGGCGCCAAAACGCGTTGGTGAATAAAGGAGACCTTTGCTTTGGAACCATTGCCTTCCTTGTGACTTCTTAGAGACATCCGTTCCTTGGGATCCAACTGAGACAGCAGCGCGGACCGTGACACACCATCTTCCCTATATAGGAGAATTTGATAGAGCTGTAGTTCTCAGGATTGCTTTCTGTAGGGCAGAGCTTCCTGTTGGCATAGGCGATCACTCTTTCTTTGCCATTTTGCTTCTGTGCTAAGACAGCTCCTAACCCCACATTGCTGGCATCAGTGTACAGCAGTAACGGTTGATTGTAGTCAGGGTAAGCCAGGATCTCTTCACCAGTCAGGGCCTCTTTCATCTGTTTGAAGGACTCTTCCTGTTCCTTGCCCCACTCAAATGAAGGACCTCTGGACTTGCCTTTCTTGGGCTAGCCTACCAGGAGATTTGTTAAAGGGGGTGCTGCTTTCTTAGTATACTCCTTGATGAATCTCCTGTAGTAGCCTTCCAGTCACAGGAACTGATGTACCTCTCTGACACTTGTTGGTTCTGGCCATTCTCTGATTATTGTGACTTCATCCAGATCTGGTGCCACTCCTTCGGAACTGACTACATGTCCTGGATATTGGACCTTAGGCTTCAGCAGATGGCATTTAGATGGTTTCAGCTTCATCCCGAACTTGGATAAAGCTTCAAATACCTCTGCCAGGTGTTTCAGGTGTTCTTCATAGGTTTTTAAATACATTATGATGTCATCTAGATAGAGTAGTACAGTCTCAAAGTTTCGGTGCCCCAGGCAACACTCCATCAGCCTCTGGAACGTTCTGGATGCATTACATAGTCCAAATGGCATGCTGTTAAATTCACACAGACCCATGGGTGTTGTAAATGCCATCTTCTCCCAGTCTTCTTCTGCAACGGAGACCTGCCAATACCCACTAGTGAGATCTCGGGTTGAAAAGTGATTAGAAGACTTTAATGTAGCAAGTGACTCTTCTATGCGGGGTAACTGGTAGGCATCCTTATGCGTTATGCGATTTATCTGCCTATAGTCAACACACATTCTCATGCTGCCATCTTTCTTTTTGACCAGGACTAGTGGAGCTGCCAAGGGACTGCAACTATCTCTTATGACCCCTGCATCCTTCATGTCCTGCAACATCTCTTTGGCACGCTGATAATGAGCTGGTGGAATAGGCCTGTGTCACTCTTTAATGGGTGGATGTGTACCTGTGAGTATATGATGGTGTACCCCTTTGATCCTCCCAAAATCTAGTGGATGCTTACTGAATACCAATTCATATTCTTGGACTACCCGATAGACACCATGCTTTTGATAAGTAGGAGTGGAGTCAGTTCCTACATGGAGCTGTTTTCACCAGTCCTCAAGCTGTCCCTTGGAATTGTTGTCCTCCACCAAGTCTAGTGGGGTCAAGGGTTCCACTGATTGTATAGCATGGTTGTCCACAGTGTACAGCTTAGCAACGGTGGAATACCTGGGTAGTTTGACCTCGTCCTCCCTGCAGTTTAAAATGCGGATGGGTACCTTTCCCTTGCGTACATCCGCAACTCCCTTGGCTGTCAAAAGTGTAGGCCTGAGTTCTGTACTGATGGGCTCTACTACTGCCTGGTAGTCCTGTCACCTTAGGCCTATAGCTGCTCGGCACCAGATCATCATTTCACTCATTGGGGGTACCACAATGGGGATCGGGTCTGTTATCCGTACACTACCAATCTAACCACCGGTCAGTTTTACCTGTTGTTGGTGCAGGAGGGCTCTGATCTCTCGCTGGTGAACTCTCCGCTGCCTGAGTTTGGCAATGTCCGCAAGCTCTTGGAGCAAGAATAACACTTCATCGTAACATTTCCTAATAACATTAGTACCAAGAATAATATATGGATCTCTGTCATTAGGATTAGTTTCCACCACAATAAGTTCTTGGTCTTTCATCTCCACCCTCCCCACTTTAATTGTTACCTCACTAAGCCTGACTAAGTTGAGTGGTAACCCATTAGAAGCATAAATAGTGAGGCCTGGATCTGGTGAGTTAAGTTTAGCCTCAGACCAAAATCTTTTGTAAAGGATATGAGGTATTGTTGTTTCCTGCGACCCAGTGTCCAGCAATGCAGATGTGGGGATGTCTTCTAGTATGATAGACAAGAATGGTCTCTTTCCAATGTATCTATCATACCAGCCTGATGAATATGCAAATGCCTCGGTTAGGAGTCTCAAACACTTGGACTGGTCTCCCTGAGATCAGTGAATGCTTTATGAATACCAGTCTGATGGGCCTAGTCGGGCTACTCCTGGGGTTTGGCCCCCAGGGGTTGCTGGTTTAAAGGACAGTGCTTTGCAATATGGCCTGTCTTGTTTCAGCAACGACAGATGGGTTCTCCTGTGATACTTTGCCGATCAGTGGTCCTCTCACAGAGCGACATGGTCTTCCTTCATCTCATCCACGGGACATCCTCCGGGCTGGCGGCGAGCTGTATCTTCTCTGATGACTTTGGCTCTGCCTGTAGCTGCAGGGCTTCCATGACTGTGGCCAGGTATTTTCTCATCTGGCGTATCTCAGAGCACTACTTGTCAAACCAATTGGGGGTTGCAGCCTGCATATTTGTTGCAGCTGCAGGTAAAGGAGCAGGTGGTGCTGTGGGTACTGGAGCAGCATCACCCTGCCACCGCTGTATGGCAGATTCTGGGGTTTCTGGAGGCTGTAATCCCTTAATAGCCATTTCTTTTAGGGTGTTAAAGTCTGCATCCGGGTGATCTAAGGCCCACCAGTGCACAGTTCTACCTTCTTCACGTGACATTAGCCCCCGGGTAAATTGTTCATTGAGCATTTTATCTACGTACTGTACACTAGCTGGACTGACTTGTCTTTGGGCCTGCAGCGCTTCCTGCAGGCACCAGGCATAGTCTCTGATACTGTCCTGAGGTTGCTGGTAACAGTGATAAAATTTCATGCGAAGGTCAGTCTCATTACGATTTTCAAAAGCAGTCTGTAATTTATAAGAAATAACAGTCACTGATTGCTGATCTACCTCTGACCAGGTTTCAATCTCCCGCTCTGCTGCACTGGATAACTGTCCCAATACAACAGCAGCTCGTTGCTTTCCAGTCATCGCATACATGTCCAGCACACTGCAAATTTTCCTTTTAAATCCAGATAAGGTATCTGGCCTGCCATCGTACTGAGGTAGCCACTTAGCTCCCGGGACATACGGTAGAGTGTGGCGCCCTGCTCACGCAGGTAGCCATAGTCTTCCCTACTGCACAGCTGGGTTTCCACAGCAGTTACCTACTACATGCAACACCTTCCACCCCGGCACAGTGGGGGGAGCTAGACTCACTGACTTTAGGTGAAATCCCCTATAAATACTGCTGCTGGTGGAGGAGTTAGGGAGAGTGTGCAGACGCTAGGAGAGCTGCGAAGACATCCTTGTGCTCGGTGCCGCGGTTAGGCCCGAACCAGTGACCTGGAGAGGCCCTTCTGCCATTCAGCCAAGCCTAGGAGTGGGGACAGAAGGCATGGAGCTTAACAAGTAAGAAGATAAACTAGTGGAAGTTTGCCCAAGACTTACCGGACTTCGGGGATCCGCACCTGCCGGGACACTCTAGGACTGCAGAAAACCTCGGCACACTGTGGAGACTTTAGTCACCCAGTCCCCCTGCGTACCCAGCAATAGGGAGCCAGACACCGTAGTGTGGAATAACAGAGCAGTGATCAGACAGGGTAACCCAAAGGGTACCTTTACACACTGCCAACGTGGGGAGAAATATTGACGGCGATATGTCGCCTTGCAATAATCGCCGTCAAAATCCTTCCCAATTGCAGCGTGTAATTGGGGAATTTGGCGGCGATATGTCGCCTCACCACAGTCGCCTGATTTCAGTGAGTGCTCTGAAATCAGGCGACCGTGGCAAGGCAACATGTCGCCGCCAAATTCCCCAATTACACGCCGCAATTGGGAGGGATTTTGACAGCGATTATTGCAAGGTGACATATCACCGTCAATATTTCTCGCCATGGTGGCGGCGTGTAATGGTACCCTAAAGGACCGCGCAGGAGGAGAGAGAGAGGACCAGAGAAAGTGAGGAGGCCAGTCGTGTTGTACACAGACAGGGCTTCAGCGATAGCAGGGAACCTGAGAAGGCCTTATACCACTTGCTGTGGAGACTCACTGTGCACCTGGTCACCCGATAGTGCTCTGGACATCATTACCTGCAAATACCATCAGTAGAAAGGTAAAAGAGACTTTCTTCAGTGTGTGTGCATTATTCATCTCTGTCCCCAGCCTCCATATAAACTGCCCCACTGCTTCTTACCCTGGCCTCAAGTCCCACTCCAAGCTGCCCCTTTACTCTGCGCTGCCCCGGAGGCCCAGCTCCACCTGTAGGGACCTTTGCCATCCTTGCCGCAATACCATCGCCCTCCGGAGGACTGTGGCAGCGCTGGTGACCCATCTCCAGGTACTCCAGGTGGCGTCACGAGACAACAACTCTTTTCCTTGTACATAACCCCTCTATTAAGTGTCACCCAGGCCACGGGCTCAGGCACCGCCACTAGTGACATCCCCGTGAACCCCTCTGAGCCTGATACCCAAGTACCCCCCCAGGCCTGGGGCTCGACAAGAGATATCAGCATAATCTGTGCTACAGCCCCTGCCAGTGCGGGTGCTCCACCGACCAGAGGAACATTCAGAGCTGGTTGATCGACGGGGTCGCGATCTTCAGGATCTACGGTATTCATCATGTTGGCACCCCCTAGTGAACCATGGCCAGTCTCTTTAAGGGAAAATAAACTGTAGCTCCGCAAATGGGAAGCTGAGCATTCGGGAGTTTCCGGATCGGGTCGTGGCGCTTCAGAAGTTGTCGGCAGAGTGCGGGGCAGGATTTGGCTGTGCGCTCTTTCGGCCATTACGCCCCCTTTCTTCCCGCTCAATGGAGCAGTAATGGGGGCCAAATCTTAACAGTTTGTAAAACACAGTCAATATACATGGCACACTGGTGCCGGTGACACCGGCGCTCGAAATCCTGTTCGTGAAGCCAAAGCTATGACCCGCCCAGGGGTCTATGGGGACTCGGTACCCGAGCGTTGATATGGGGGTGCTGTTTCGGTGGCTGGTGCCCAGGGCCATAACTCTAAAATAATAAAATAATAATAGTCTCGTGGCGCCACCTGTGGATTCTGGTGAAGGCACCAGCGCTGCTTCAGACCTCCAGGGATTATGGACGGGCAGCTTAGGTTGTACAGCTCCCCACAGGTGGAGCGGGGTCCCAGGGGCAGTCATGAGGTGACGGGGATTTGCACAGGGAGGTGGTTAGGCAGCCAGGCTGCTGCGACAGTCTCTAGGCCGAACAGGTTCAGGAATGGGCAAACTGACACACACACTGTGGAACGTTTCTGTACCTTTACTGATGGTATTCCAGGCACTTTCCAGGGTATGTTCCAGGTGGTTGGGAGGCACTTCTGGATTTCCACACTGAGTGATGGATAAGGCCTCCTTGTCTCTTTTCCCTCGTTAAATTCTCTGACCCGTGTAAAACTAAGCCTGACCTCCTCTGTGTCTTTCTCTCACCAATTCTGTAGTGTCAAGAACCTCTCTGTGGGCTACCGCTATGACTTCTCCTGCGGTCCCTGGCTCCCCTATTGGTTTCATGACAGGTGTCCGGGAGACTGGAGTATCCTGGGTGAAATGGTATTTCTGCTGGGCTTGATGCTCTCCTGCAGACTCGAACTCCTGGGCTGAACTGCTATGGCTCCTCTGCCCCCAGTCTGCTCCTCTACTCCTTAAGCCTTGCCTTCGACCTCACTCTCAAGCCTTAACACTGGCTAGGCTCGTCAACTGACTTGGCCCTAGCACGGCTCTGACATATTAGGATGTCTTCACAGTTCTCCTACCGACTGCACACTCTAGCTAACTCCGCCCCCAGCACCAGTATTTATAGGGGATCTTGCTTACAGGCGGCAAGTGAAGGTCCCCCTACTGTTCTGTGTGTATGTTACCTGTTGTGGAAATCCATCCATGCCTTAGGTGTTCCTGGGGCTACCTGTAATGTCAGGGTGCCACATAATGACTTTTGGGTTTTCATTGACTGTAAGCCACAATCATCAACATTAACATAAATAAACACTTGAAATAAATCACTCTGTTTGTAATGACTCTACATAATATATGTGTTTTATTATATGTATTGAATTATTGAAATAAATTAACTTTTTGATGATATTCTAATTAATTGAGATGCAGCTGTATGTAAAGCGCTGTTGAAATAATTTTGCAATATAAGTGAATAAATGTTATTATTATAAATAATATTTCCCATATATCTACTTTACAGCAGCATCAATTTAGAAACATCTTTTTCTTTGGAAGTTAGAAGGTTTATACCGTAGGTTTAACTATGTACAGTTGTGGCCAAAAGTATTGACACCTTCCTGAAAATGATTGCAATCACAAATTCTTTGGTATTATTATCTTCATTTAATTTGTCTTCAATGAAAAAACACAAAAAGAATTGTCCTAAAGCCAAATTGGATATAATTCCACACCAAACATAAAAAAGGGGGTGGACAAAAGTATTGGCACTATTAGAAAAATCATGTGATGCTTCTGTAATTTGTGTAATTAACAGCACCTGTAACTTACCTGTGGCACCTAACAGGTGTTGGCAATAACTAAATCACACTTGCAGCCAGTTGACATGGATTAAAGTTGATTCAACCTCTGTCCTGTGTCCTTGTGTATACCATATTGAGCATGGAGAAAAGAAAGAAGACCAAAGAACTGTCTGAGGACTTGAGAAACCAAATTGAGAGGAAGCATGAGCAATCTCAAGGCTACAAGTCCATCTCCAAAGACCTGAATATTCCTGTGTCTACCGTGCGCAGTGTCATCAAGAAGATTAAAGCCCATGGCACTGTGGCTAACCTCCCTAGATGTGGACGGAAAAGAAAAATTGACGAGAGATTTCAACGCAAGATGGTGCGGATGGTGGATGAAGAACCTCGACTAACATCCAAACAAGTTCAAGCTGCCCTGCAGTCCGAGGGTACAACAGTGTCAACCCGTACTATCCGTCGGCGTCTGAATGAAAAGGGACTGTATGATAGGATACCCAAGAAGACCCCACTTCTTACCCTGAGACATAAAAAAGCCAGGCTTGAGTTTGCTAAAACTTACCTGAAAGAGCCTAAAACGTTTTGGAAGAATGTTCTCTGGTCAGATGAGACAAAAGTAGAGCTTTTTGGGCAAAGGCATCAACATAAAGTTTACAGGAGAAAAAAAGAGCTATTCAAAGAAAAGAACATGGTCCCTACAGACAAACATGGCGGAGGTTCCCTGATGTTTTGGGGTTGCTTTGCTGCCTATGGCACTGGACTGCTTAACCGTGTGCATGGCATTATGAAGTCTGGAGACTACCAACACATTTTGCAGCATAATGTAGAGCCCAGTGTGAGAAAGCTGGGTCTCCTTCAGAGGTCATGGGTCTTCCAGCAGGACAATGACCCAAAACACACTTCAAAAAGCACTAGAAAATGGTTTGAGAGAAAGCAGTGGAGACTTCTAAGGTGGCCAGCAATGAGTCCAGACCTGAATCGCATAGATCACCTGTGGAGAGATCTAAAAATGGCAGTTTGGAGAAGGCACCCTTCAAATATCAGGGACCTGGAGCAGTTTGCCAAAGAAGAATGGTCTAAAATTCCAGCAGAGCATTGTAAGAAACTCATTGATGGTTACCGGAAGCGGTTGATCGCAGTTATTTTGGCTAAAGGTTGTGCAACCAAGTATTAGGCTGTGGGTGCCAATACTTTTGTCTGGCCCATTTTTGGAGTTTTGTGTGAAATGATCAATGTTTTGCTTTTTGCTTCATTCTCTTTTGTGTTTTTTCATTGAAGACAGATTAAATTAAGATAATAATTCCAAAGAATTTGTGATTGCAATCATTTTCAGGAAGACACTGAGTATTATCTGACAGAATTGCAGGGGTGTCAGTACTTTTGGCCACAACTGTAAGAAGACAACAATGCGGCTCTGCAGGTCCTTCATTGCTTTCCAGCCGCATTGTTTTCTTCTTACCTGGTTGAACGTTGTAGTTGGACTACCTGCTGGCATCTAGAGATCCTTTATATCACTGGAAGATACCACCACAGGATATGAGGATTCTCCTCTGTTATAAAGGAGTAAGTAGTGCCTGGGGCACCTTTCTTATTATATGTAGTTTATGGAGGGGGTGGAGTTAATGATTGAGAAATTTGTAGTCTGCAGGAGACGGAGGAGGAAGGAGGACGACGAGGACAAAATGGAGTTCTAGAGGAGGCTAGAGCTGGAGTCTAGCGGGACCAGTGGGTAGGTCAGCCAATGAAACCCCAGCCAGAGGTACCCTGAATCCACAACCACCCCACAGGTCATTGCTGCAGGAACTGACTGCATGAGGGGATTGCCCCAATCTGGTGAAAAGACTGTATGCTTCAGCCAGGAAACCAGAGGCTACTGGTCTGCATGATTAGTAGCCAACCCTGTGGATACTCCCAGGCAAAGTGATTGTAGAGGGTCAGGAGGACTTGCTAGCCATCACTCCACAGGGCTAGTGAATTCCCAGGGGCATGCCACAGCCTCATGGATACCGCACCCCATCAGCGATCATTGGTCGGGGCTACTGTGTTACCATTGGCTGTCCCTTCACAGGGTGCCATATTTAAAGAGCTGTCCATTCACACTCCACAATTGGAATGGCATCATGTATTATCCAGCCTTCCTGCGCAGGCTGGCCAATCATAACGCTATTGTGTTGTCCTTTCAGCGTGTTAGCGTCACGGAATACACAACTCTGTCACGCCTATGTACTTGCGGCGTGAAAGATGTACGCCCATATTCCTTTGTGGATAGCGGCGTGTGAAGCGGCGACGGTATTTAACAGGAAGGTATCTAGCAGGATCTGTTGGAACTTCCGGTGAACAAAGATACCTTCAATTGACAACGCAATGGCGCACAACACATGTGGCATCGGCGATCGGTATCAACCGTCAAAAACGTACGCGTGCACGTACGGTTGATACCGGTTGCTAGGCACAGTGGCGGCGTGTAAAGGTACCTTAAGAGGTTTCCACATCTGGTACTCACATACACCCAACACCTTCCACTCCAGGCCTGTATGGGAAGCTCCACGGGTTGCTGTTAAGCCAGATCCCCTATAAATACATAATAAATAACCTTGCTGCCGCCCATCACCCCGGAAGTCCCAGCATAACTGGTGCCATCACCAAACCTACAGGTGGCGTCACGACAATCACCTATAAACTTTAATCCCTGTAAATACCCCTTTTTGTTGTCACCGCAAGGGCACAGGCTCGGGCACCGACCACCCATGACATCCACCGTACCCAAGCGCCCAGACCCTTGTGGGCAACCCATCTCCATTTCTGAAATATCAGAAATGTTGTGAGTATTTTTACTTTTTATGTCCTTAAACCAGTGAGTTATGTCACATAAAATGCTCAATAAATAACATTTCCCACATGTCTACTTTACATCACCATCACTTTTTAAATATCATTTTGTGTTAGGAAGTTAGAAAGGTTACAAATTTATCAGCAATTTCTCATTTTTCCAACAAAATGTATAAAACCAATCCTATTTAGGGACCACACCACATTTAAAGTGACTTTGAGAGGCCTATGTGACACCATTCTAAAAATTGCACCCCTCAAACTGCTCAAACCCATATTCAAGAAGATTAACCACTATAGTGAACTACAATATGTCACAAAATATTATTATAAGAGTCCTGTTGAAGCTTTCCAGAGATATTATCTCATAAAGTGACAGTGATCAGATTTCTATCATTTGGACTGGTCATTAACATCAAAATTGGCTCTGTTGCTAATGAGTTAGTATGCATTTTAAAATCTGATTAAAACAACATTTTAGGTCTGATAGAAACTTATCTGATGTATTCTGAAAAGTTAAAGGGAACCTGTCAACTACCTAAAGCCCCCACAGGCTATCAGTGCCTGTCCCTGCATCTTCCTACTAGTACTCTAACTATCCCTTTCTATGCTAAATCTGCCCCTTTTTGATATTCACCCATTAGGATGCTAATGATCCGGGGGACTACCGTTGCTAGCCCCCTAGGGCGTGCTGTCTGTGTCCCCATATATATATATATATCTGTATACTGTATACAGATATATACAGGGGCGTAACTACCGGCATAGCAGACGTAGCGGTCGCTTTGGGGCCAGGCGCTTGTGGGGGTCCCGGACCCAGCGCCGCTACGCTGCTATCCGGTCAGCTGCGATTACTTATCCCTGCCGGCTGCCGCTGTCGCCGCTCTGCACCGCGCTCCGGGTCTTCATGCTTCCTGGTTGTGACCGGCGGGCGCAGGCAATGCCTGTGCGCCGGAGGAGAGCATGAAGACCCGGAGGAGCGCTGTCTCAGAGCGGCGACAGCGACAAAGGCAGCAGGGATAAGTAAGTATAATGATGTATTCCTTTACAGGTGTGCAGCAGCAAGGGGGGGGCACTGTATACCACCACTAGGGCCTGTATATACCACCACTGGGGGCCCCAGTCTGGGGCCTGTATATACCACCACTGGGGCCTGTATATACCACCACTGGGGGCCCCAGTCTGGGGCCTGTATATACCACCACTGGGGCCTGAATATACCAACACTGGGGGTCCCAGTCTGGGGCCTGTATATACCACCACTGGGGCCTGTATATACCACCACTGGGGGCCCCAGTCTGGGGCCTGTATATACCACCACTGCTGGGGCCTGTATATACCACCACTGGGGCCTGTATATACCACTGGGGCTGCTGTGTATACTGCTGGGGCCTGTATATACCACTGGGGAGGCTGCTGTATACCACTGGGGAGGCTGCTGAATACCACTGGGGCTGCTGTATATACTGCTGGCACCTGTATATACCACTGGGGAAGCTGCTGTATACCACTGGGGCTGCTGTATATACTGCTGGGGCCTGTATATACTACTGGGAAAGCTGCTGTATACAACTGGGGCTGATGTATATACCACTGGGGAGGCTGCTGTATACCACTAGGGCTGCTGTATATACCACTGTGGAGGCTGCTGTATACCACTGGGGCTGCTGCTGTATATACTGCTGGGGCCTGTATATACCATTGGGGAGGCTGCTGTATACCACTGGGGCTGCTGTATATACCACTGGGGAGGCTGCTGTATACCACTGGGGCTGTTGTATATACCACTGGGGAGGCTGCTGTATACCACTGGGCTGCTGTTTATACTGCTGGGGCCTGTATATACCACTGGGGAGGCTGCTGTATACCACTGGGGCTGCTGTATATACTTATGGGGCCTGTATATACCACTGGGGAGGCTGCTGTATACCACTGGGGCTGCTGTATATACCACTGGGGAGGCTGCTGTATACCACTGGGGCTGCTGTATATACTGCTGGGGCTTGTATATACCACTGGGGAGGCTGCTGTATACCACTGGGGCTGCTGTATATACTTCTGGGGCCTGTATATACCACTGGGAAGGCTGCTGTATACCACTGGGGCTGCTGTATATACCACTGGGGAGGCTGCTGTATACCACTGGGGCTGCTGTATATACTGCTGGGGCCTGTATATACCACTGGGGAGGCTGCTGTATACCACTGGGGAGGCTGCTGTATACCACTGGGGCTGCTGTATATACTGCTGGGGCCTGTATATACCACTGGGGAGGCTGCTGTATACTACCACTGGGGAGGCTGCTGTATACTACTACTGGGGAGGCCTGTATACCACTGGGGGGGCCTGTATACCATCAGGGGGGTGTGTCTTGTCCCGTTCAAAAGTTTGCTATGGGGCCCTGCCAGTTCTAGTTACGCCCCTGGATATATATATGTATATTGTGAGGTAGCGCCTGGGGAACCCGCTTGCATAACGACACAAAACACGTGTTTATTATTTAACCAATGACTACCCGTTTATTTGCTCACATATATAACATAACCCGGGTAGCATGTTTGAAACATTGCACATTGATTATAAACACAGTACATAAATACACAATACATTTACATATAACATTACATAACACATATATTGCACCTAACGTCCTATAGTTACCCAGGACCTGTCACCACCTCCCTTTCCCCCTTGGAGCACTAACAACCGCTCCTGAGGTGGTTACGGCCTCCTGCCTATCTAAACGTTCCACATACGTTTAATAATACATATTTAACCATACAGATCAACGGGCACCAGCCTGACCGAGTTCCTACACACTGTATGTGATCCATCCTATAAGCATCAATGGGTCACACACATCCTTTCACACGCTCACAGCCCATCATATAGACATTCATGGACTGTGGCTCCTCTAGGTTCAGAACAGGGATTGAGCAACTTGAGTCACGGGTACGCCATGCATCCCCAAGGGCACCTTCCTGGACGTGTTTCGCCCCACGTCCAGTCCAGCGTCCACCTGGTTAAACCACGGTTTCCCCACTCTAGGAGCCCTTCTAACCCCTGCTTCTGACCATCGGTGCATACACTTCAATGGGTCCCTTCACTGACTACTTTAGTCGGACCTAATGGCGGCTATGCCCGCCTGGCACAATTCATACATCTGCCCCTGTAGGGCTACATACACTCACTGGGTCTTTTACAAGAGCCGTAAAATACTCATACGGTTCAACAGGTCCCTCATTGACTACTTACTCGGACCTAATGGCGGCTATGCCCGCCTGACACATTTTACGCACAGGGAGCACAGTTCACTCTAGCATACAGGAATTGCCTTCTTACCGGGCACGGATCCGGGTCTCGCTACCTGGGTCATGGGTACACCAAGCGTCGCCAAAGGGCTCTTTTCCAGGACGTGTTTCACCCCATGTCCAAACCAGTGTCCACCTGGGTCAGCCCTGGCTTCCCCACTCCAGGAGCTGTCACAACCCCGATCCTGGCCACCGGTATGGAGCTAGCACGCTCCCGTCATGTTTGCGCACCACAGAGCCCTGGACTGCTCTGCACTCAGCGTCCCTCAGTCTGAGACTCAATCACACTCAGACTGGATCTCTGGCTCTGGCCCTCTGGCTGATGATCAGGATCACACTCAATCAGCTGGCAGGCTCTTTATCGTGCCTGCCATGCCCACACTGACACATCCATCTGGGCTGCTATTACTCAGCACACACCCACCTGGGCTGTTTCCAATTAGGACACACGGTTCCCACACAGCCGCTCATCAGGCTCATCTATGTGTCAGATCTACAGCACTCACTCTCACATTTAACACCTTGTGTTTCAGGTAGGTTCACACAGCATCATCACAGTAAAACCGGCCAGTGTGGACAGGATCATACCCTGATCCTGCATGCGACGCGCCCCGGCCATGGGGACCATGCCGGCGGTGCGTCACAAAATATACTGTGTATATATACTGTACTGTATATATATACGTACAGTATATACAGTATCTGTATTCAAAGTAGCCACCTTTTGCTTTGATTACTGCTTTGCACATTCTTGGCATTCTCTTGATGAGCTTCAAGAGGTAGTCATCGGAAATGGTCTTCCAACAGTCTTGAAGGAGTTCCCAGAGATGCTTAGCACTTGTTGGCCCTTTTTCATTCACTCTGCGGTCCAGCTCACCCCAAACCATCTCGATTGGGTTCAGGTCTGGTGACTGTGGAGGCCAGGTCAGCTGACGTAGCACCCCATCATCATCACACCTCCTCCTCCATGCTTCACGGTGGGACCCAGGCATGTAGAGTCCATCCGTTCACCTTTTCTGCGTCGCACAAAGACACGGTGGTTGGAACCAAAGATCTCAAATTTGGACTCATCAGACCAAAGGACAGATTTACACTGGTCTAATGTCCATTCCTTGCATTCTTTAGCCCAAACAAGTCTCTTCTGCTTGTTGCCTGTCCTTAGCAGTGGTTTCCTAGCAGCTATTTTACCATGAAGGTATGCTGCACAAAGTCTCCTCTTAACAGTTGTTGTAGAGATGTGTCTGCTGCTAGAACTCTGTGGTGACCTTGGTCTCTGATCTGAGCTGCTGTTAACCTGCGATTTCTGAGGCTGGTGCCTCAGATGAACTTATCCTCCGTAGCAGAGGTGACTCTTGGTCTTCATTTCCTGGGTGGTCCTCATGTGAGCCAGTTTGTTTGTAGTGCTTGATGGTTTCTGCAACTGCACTTGGGGACGCTTTCAAAGTTTTCCCAATGTTTTGGACTGACTGACCTTCATTTCTTAAAGTAATGATGGGCACTTGGTTTTCTTTACTTAGCTGCTTTTTTCTTGCCATAATACAAATTCTAACAGTCTATTCAGTTGGACAATCAGCTGTGTATCCACCAGACTTCTGCACAACACAACTGATGGTCCCAAACCCATTTATAAGGCAAGAAATCCCACTTATTAAATCTGAAAGGGCACACCTGTGAAGTGAAAACCATTTCCGGTGACTACCTCTTGAAGCTCATCAAGAGAATGCCAAGAGTGTGCAAAACAGTAATCAAAGCAAAAGGTGGCTACTTTGAAGAACCTAGAATTTAAGACATATTTTCCGTTGTTTCACACCTTTTTGTTAAGTATATAGTTCCATGTGTGTTAATTCATAGCTTTGATGCCTTCATAGTCATGAAAATACAGAAAACTCTTTGAATGAGAAGGTGTGTCCAAACTTTTGGTCTGTACTGTGTGTGTATATATATATATATATATATACATTATATGCAGTATATCTATATATACGCATATATATCTGTATACTGTATACAGATATATATATCTATATAGAGAGAGTGAGTACATACTCACTCATAGGGTCACTCATAGGGTCACACTTGAGGGCTGGATGCGATTTTACATGCGTTTTTCACACTTGTCTTTTGTGAAAAACGCATGCAAAAACGCATTCATAGGCCCCAATACAAAAAACGCATGCCACAATGGCAAAAACGCATGGCTAAAGTGCCATGCGTTTTTTGGATGCGTTTTTAGCTCAGCAACAAAAAATGCGTCATGATGCATTTTTTGGTGCTTTTTCAAAAACGCATGCGTTTTTGTAACATGGGGCCCTATAGGATCTGCATGCGAAAACACATGGCACTAAATGGTACCATGCGTTTTCTCAGACGTTTTTGCTTGCGTTTTTTAATGCTACTCCAGATCCAACAGCAAAAACTCAGCCCAAAAACGCAGGCTGCAAAAAGTAACCTTAAAAAACGCATGCAAGTGTGACCCTAGCCTAACATTTAGAAAAGGCTCATCAGCTGCATTAGATGTATTTATTTATTGTTATGGGGGGTACACGCAATATAAGTCCTTTTACTGTAGATCCCTCAGATCGTTGGTGGGACAATGGGGGCTGTAAAAATAGCCTTTGTTTTGCAGAGTCTGGGAATCCCTCCTCCTTCGGGCTCCGCAGTGTGCCTCACTCTGGGGATGCACGTACGTCAGCTGATCACAGCTCAGCTCACGTATGGTGCTCCACAGAGCATGAATACTGCTGAGCCTGAAGTTGCGCTATGGAGTACCGGAGTGACGCGTTCAGCATCATTCCCAGAACTCAGCCGATGGACAAGCCAGGCGGGGGGGAGCGGGCATTCACATGTAAACCTCACACCCATCGGGGCGTAATACAAAACAAAGGAGGCGGCAATGGGGACACAGAGAGCATGCCCAGGGAGGCTGGCAACCGTAGCCCCCTGGATCATTAGCATCCTAATGAGTGAGTATCAAAAAGCTTTTATTAGGACACATTTAGCATAAAAAGGATAGTTAGAGTATTAGTAGGAAGATGCAGGGACAGGTAGTGATAGCCTGGGGGGCTTTAGGTAGGTGACAGGTTCCCTTTAAGGTTGAACACATGACCCAGATAGGATATCACTTTTCAGACAATGACTTTTTCTATAGTTAGAGATGCTGTCGTCCTTGCCGGGTGCAGTGGCGCACACCTGTAATCCTTGCTATTGTGGGAGGCTTGGTCTGTTGGATCACTTCAGCTTCTTAGTTCTAATCCATCCTGTGCTATGTAGATCAGGAGTCTACTCTGTCCTCATGATTAGTATGGTGGCTCTGAGCCAGCTGCTCATGGACACTAAATTGATTAATGGGTGATCCTGGTCAAAAAAAAAAAGCTATCAAACTAACACTGACAAAGCACTAAGAATTATTGCACTTATGCATAGCCAGAATGGAGCAGACTAGGCAGCATGGTGAGACTCAGCCTTTTTCATAGGAGCAGAGATCAATTACACATTTATTTCCTCTCCATTAACAGTGAAAAACAGATTGTGGCTCTTTAAAATTAATCTGTCACCAGATTTTTTTCAATTCTATTAGAGTCAATTTATGAGTTTATAACTCTGGAACACCTTAAAGGGAACCTCTCAGGTCATTCTATGCCCCTCCGCTACCACTACCTGTCCCTGAACCTTTCTAGCTGATACCTAACCATCCCTGTCTCACTTAAACCTGCACCGTTAAGATTAAGAAAATTAGTTATGTAGTTACATGGAATCTGCTTCTGAAGACTGAAAAGGTGGGCTCCGGGGTTGCATTCTCCCCACCTCACTAGCTTACAGGATGCCCCGCTGGGCGTCATCATTCCGTCTTTTGTTCCTCCTTCTGCTTGAAATTCCCGACTAGTCAGATCATGTGATGCCCAGCCGGAATGTGATATCCAGTCCAGTGCATGGTGGGTCTTATCACATGGTACAGCCCGGCTCTGGCGCAAGCGCAGTGCGCATTTTACCATACCAGATTTAGGTGAGACAGCGATAGTTATGGATCAGCTAGAAAGGTGGAGGGACAGGTAGTGATAGCCTGGGGAACTTTAGGTAGGTGACAGGTTCCCTTTAAGGTTGAACACATGACCCAGATCGCTATCACTTTTCAGACAATGACTTTTTCTATAGTTAGAGATGCTCTCATCCTTGCTGGGTGCAGTGGCGCACACCTGTAATCCTTGCTATTGTGGGAAGCTTGGGCTGTTGGATCACTTCAGCTTCTCAGTTCTACTCCATCCTGTGCTATGTGGATCAGGAGTCTACTCTGTCCTCATGATTAGTATGGTGGCTCTGAGCCAGCTGCTCATGGACACTAAATTGATTGATGAGTGATCCTGGTCAAAAAAAACCCCAAAATATATGAACTCAATGCTTGCAGAGCACTTACAATTGTTGCACTTATGCATAGCCAGAATGGAGCAGACTAGGTGGTGTGGTGAGACTCAGCCTTTTTTCATAGGAGCAGAGATCAATTACACATTTATTTCCTCTCCATTATTAGTGAAAAACAGATTGTGGCTCTTTAAAATGAATCTGTCACCAGATTTTTTTCAATTCTATTAGAGTCAATTTATGAGTTTATAACTCTGGAACACCTTAAAGGGAACCTCTCAGGTCATTCTATGCCCCTCCGCTACCACTACCTGTCCCTGAACCTTTCTAGCTGATACCTAACCATCCCTGTCTCACCTAAACCTGCAACGTTAAGATTAAGAAAATGAGTTATGTAGTTACATGGAATCTGCTTCTGAAGACTGAAAAGGTGGGCTCCGGGGCTGCATTCTCCCCACCTCACTAGCTTACAGAATGCCCCGCTGGGCGTCATCATTCCGTCTTTTGTTCCTCCTTCTGCTTGAAATTCCTGACTAGTCAGATCATGTGATGCCCAGCCGGAATGTGATATCCAGTCCAGTGCATTGTGGGTCTTATCACATGGTACAGCCTGGCTCCGGCGCAAGCGCAGTGCACATTTTACCATACCAGATTTAGGTGAGACAGGGATAGTTACGGATCAGCTAGAAAGGTGGAGGGTCAGGTAGTGATAGCAGAGGGGGTTTAAACGAGGTGACAGATTTTTTTCAATTCTGATTAGAGTCACTTTATGAGTTCATAACTCTGGAGCCTCAACAGAACTCAGTGATTCCAATATTGCTTTTTCTTGACATATTTGACTTCTTAATAGTGCTAAATTTATGTTTTATGCCCTTAACGTGTAACCATCATTTAAATATTTATTTAATAATAATGTACAGCATGAGATTATAATAAACTATCAAATATACTTCACAAGACAAATCTGGAAAAAAAAAACCTTTGAAAATCCTTCTAGAAGATGTCCCCCTATACCATTAAGGAACATTTTATGATGGACGTATGGAAAAAGTCTAAACTGTCAGATGACCTATCACAATTGCTTGCTTTCCCTGACCTATCTGCTGGCATGTTGGCTAAACGCCGGGAGTATAACCCTTATACCTGGCCTTTGAGAGACTTGGGCATCAGATACCACTGGGGGTTTCCTGCGAAGCTTAAATACATAGAGGATGGCACAGTTTTTGTTTGCTCCTCCCCAGACAAGGCAAAGGAGCTGCTGCTGCAATGGGACATTCAGCCTATATATACTGCCACCGCAACTAACTGCACAGCTCAAAAGAAAAAGAAGCTGCCTCCAGACTGGTTGAAAAAATGTCTGCATCACCGTTTCCTGTTTGTGATTTTTGCTGCAGACTATTGGAGAGTTGTTTTTGCAGCATATTGCCCCCAGCAGTGTATTTTTCCATTTTTCATCTCACTCCTTGACTGAGTTTGTCCTGTATAATGACAACTTGGCTTACTTTGAGTTCACCCCTATTTGTCTGTCCTGGTCTGTCTTCCCCTGTTCGTCTTCCCCTGACTGGCCCTCTGCCCAGGTCCCTCAGCTTGTTGAAAGATTTTTATCTTTTATGTAATTATGATTAAGATTTCATCTATTAACGCAAATGGTTTAAATTCACCTGCTAAACGTTCTATATTCTGGAGAAATATTTGCAAAGAGAACTCAGATGTGGTCTGCGTTCAAGAAATGCGGTAGCAATTTTTTGTTTAGCAATCTATAAGGTTTGAGTTGTGTGACACTCTTGTTGACCCTTATATCCTTCTATATCTCAGAAGGAGACTACTAATGGCGCTTGAAAGAATATTTACTGTCTAGCAGGAGTAATGTCAGCCTTCTGAAATCTAAAATGGAAGAGTTTTTTTTTAAATTAATGACAATAACTCCATGTCTGATGAGGTATTGTGGATGGCCCACAAAGCTTTTATGAGAGGAACCCTAATTAAAATGGCATCTACGGAAAAAAGAAAAGAGAGAGGGATCTCACAACTCAACTCATTAGTTTGGAGCTAGTCAATAAAAGGTGCCCAGACCTCCAACTATCTGCCAGAATCACAAAACGTAGAGATAAACTTAAGTCACTATTCTTACTGCACTATGAGAAGACCCTAAAGAAAGCTAAAACTAAATTTTACTCTATGGGTGATAAGGCTGGGAAAATGTTAATCAGAAGGATTAGAAAAAAAGAGGCTAAAAGTAGAATCACTTACATTTGGAAGCCAGATGGCTCTAAAATTTATCATCCTACTGAAATTGTGATGGAATTTAGGCGTTATTACTATTCCCTGTATAATTTAAAAGAAAACCTCCTCACGGTTCGCCCGACTGGGCAGGCTATTAAAAATTTCCTTACAAAACTTAAACTCCCCAGGGTAACGGCATCACAATTATCTGTACCTAACTACCCCTTTACGGTCCTGGAAATTGAACATTAATATGACTAAAAAAGGCTCAGCCCTGGGCCTTGACGGGTTTTCTAATCGTTACTATTGTTGCTTTCCAAAAATCTTAGCCCCTTACTTCCTTAGAACCTTTAACTATAGGAAAAATACAGTGAATATACGAAAGGAGAATCTAGAAGCTGTTATCTCAGCTGTTCCTAAACCGGGGAATGCCCTAGATAAGCAGAGTAATTTCCATCCCATTTCTTTAATAAACTGTGACCTAAAAAGTTTCTCAAAGATGGTGGTGTCGAGAATAATGAGAATTCTTCCAGCTCTGATATCTCCGGACCAGGTCGGGTTTGTCCCTGGAAGGTAAGCGAAGGATGGTACTAGAAGAGTAATAAATCTCTTGGAATTAATGGAAAACAGCGGGATCCCTTGTGTATTCCTGTCTCTTGATGCTGAAAAGGTGTTCGACAGGATACACTGGGAATATATGGAGCAGGTGCTGGAGAAATTTGGCTTCTTGGGGGACATTAAGAGGGCAATTTTGTCATTATACTCCAACTAGTGATGGGCGAATCCTAAATTACTCGGAATCGCTTGACTCTAGCGAGTCCGAGCCCAGGACTCGCTACTCGTTGCGAGTCTAGCGAGTCCAATGTTAATGAATGGGGAAGCGAGTAATAGCGAGTAGTGTGAGATTTACAAATCGCAGAAGCTTCAGCCTGAAGCAATCCTAGTTTTGTCATTTATTTGCATTGGACTAGTTTACTTTGTAAGTAATCGCTGGGAAACTCGCACAGATAAGAGAAGAGTCCTGTCTGCTCTGTGCAGCTCCAGGGTCCTAGAGCCCGCCTGCTGCCTGATGTAGCAGTGCTGAGATTGTTCTCAGTCTGCTCATTCCCTGTGTACAGACATGAATGTCTGTGCACAGAGATGATGTAGCAGTGCTGAGATTGTTCTCAGTCTGCTCATTCCCTGTGCATAGACATCTATATCTATACACAGGGGATGTAGCAGAGAGGACATCGCGTTTTGGACTGCGTCGGACGGAAGAGGATTTTTTTAATTAAAGATGGAGTCCCTAATGGCTTTTTTTTTTATTTCTAATAAAAAAATTTCTCTGTGTTGTGTTTTTTTTAAAACAATTTAATAGAAATTCATGGCGGTCATGTCTAATATTGGCGTGACCGCCATAAATTTCGGGCTTAGGGCCAGTTGATAATACAAAGCTGGCCCTAACCTCTATTACCCAGCGTGCCACCGCCACCAGGGCCGCTGGAAGAGCGGGGTTCAGCGCCAGAGGATGGCGCTTCAATGAACGCGCCATCTTCTGGGGCGGCTGCGGGCTGCAATTTGCAGCGGGGGGTGCCCAGAAAGCTTGGGCCTCCCTGCGCTGCGGATTCCAGCCCCCAGCTGCTTAGCTGTACCTGGCTAGACATAGAAATTGCGCGGAGCCCCACGCATTTTTTTGACTCCGACTCCAAGATGACTCCGACTCCGAGACGACTCCGACTCCGACTCGACTCCAAGACGACTCCGACTCCGAGACGACTCCGACTCCGAGACGACTCCGACTCCGACTCCGGGACGACTCCGACTCCGAGACGACTCCGACTCCGAGACGACTCCGACTCCGACTCCGAGACGACTCCGACTCCGAGAGACTCCGACTCGGACGATCCGACTCCGAGACGACTCCGACTCGACTCCGAGACGACTCCGACTCCGAGACATCCTCCGAGACGACTCCGACTCCCAGACGAACCGACTCCGACTCCGAGACGACTCCGACTCCGAGACGACATCCGACTCCGAACGCCGACTCCGAGACGACTCCGACTCGACTCGAGACGACTCCGACTCCGAGACGACTCCGACTCCGAGACGACTCCGACTCCGACTCCGAGACGACTCCGACTCCGAGACGACTCCGACTCCGAGACGACTCCACGACTCCGAACTCATGAGACGACTCCACTCGGCGAGAGACTCCGATCCGAGACGACTCCGACTCCGAGACGACTCCGACTCCGACGAACGACTACCGACTCCGAGACGACCGACTCGACTCCGACTCGACGACTCCGACTCCGAGACGACTCCAACTCCGAGAGATCCCGACCTCCGACTCCGAGACGACTCCGACTCACGACTCGACTCCGACTCCGAGCCACTCCGAGACGACTCCGACTCCGACCGACTCCGACTCCGAGACGACGACTCCCGACTCCGAGACGACTCCAACTCCGAGACGACTTCCGACTCCGAGACGGACTCCGACTCCGAGACGACTCCGACTCCGAGACGACTCCGACTCCGACTCCGAGACGACTCCAACTCCGAGACGACTCCAACTCCGAGACGACTCCGACTCCGAGACGACTCCGACTCCGAGACGACTCCGACTCCGCGACGACTCCGACTCCGAGACGACTCTGACTCCGAGACGACTCCGAGATGACTCCGACTCCGAGACGACTCCGACTCCGAGACGACTCCGACTCCGAGACGACTCCGACTCTGAGACGACTCCGACTCCGAGACGACTCCGACTCCGAGACGACTCCGAGACGACTCCAAATCCGAGACGACTCCGACTCCGAGACGACTCCGACTCCGAGACGACTCCGACTCCGAGACGACTCCGACTCCGACTCCGACTAGACTCCGACTCCGACTAGACTCCGAGACGACTCCGACTCCGAGACGACTCCGACTCCGAGACGACTCCGACTCCGAGACGACTCCGACTCCGACTCGACTCCGAGACGACTCCGACTCCGACTCGACTCCGAGACGACTCCGACTTCGAGACGACTCCGACTCCGACTCGACTCCGAGACGACTCCGACTCCGAGACGACTCCGAGACGACTCCAACTCCGAGACGACTCCGACTCCGACTCGACTCCGAGACGACTCCAACTCCGAGACGACTCCGACTCCGAGACGACTCCGACTCCGAGGCGACTCTGACTCCGAGGCAACTCCGACTCTGAGGCGACTCCGACTCTGAGACTCCGACTCTGAGACTCCGACTCCGAGACTCTGACTCTGAGCCTCTGACTCTGAAATTCATTAAATAATAAAAAAAAAAATGCGTGGGGCTCCGCGCAATTTCTATGTCTAGCCAGGTACAGCTAAGCAGCTGGGGGCTGGAATCCGCAGCGCAGGGATGCCCAAGCTTTCTGGGCACCCCCCGCTGCAAATTGCAGCCCGCAGCCGCCGCAGAAGATGGCGCGTTCATTGAAGCGCCATCCTCTGGCGCTGAACCCCGCTCTTCCAGCGGCCCTGGTGGTGGTGGCACGCTGGGTAATAAAGGGGTTAATACCAGCTTTGTTATACAAGCTGGTATTAAGCCCGAGATTCTTAATGTCAGGCCACGTTTGACCCAGCCACTAAGAATCTCCAATATAGGGTTAAAAAAACACAACACAGAGAAAATTTTTTATTTGAAATTAAAAAAAAAGCCATTAGGGACTCAATCTTTAATTAAAAAAATCCTCTTCCGTCCGACGCAGTCCAAAACGCGATGCCCTCTCTGCTACATCCCCTGTGCATAAATATAGATGTCTATGCACAGGGAATGAGCAGACTGAGAACAATCTCAACACTGCTACATCAGGCAGCAGGCGGGCTCTAGGACCCTGGAGCTGCACAGAGAAGACAGCTGGACTCGGCTCGCAATGTAACAGCAGTTACTTTGCGAGTTTCCCTGCTATCACTGGCACAGTAGCCGAGTCTAATGCAAACAATGGCAATCCTAGTTTTGTCAGCGTTTCTGACAAAACTAGGATTGATATTGATTTGCATTGGACTCGTGCGAGTAATCACTGGGAAACTCGCAGAGTACCGAGTCCTGCGAATCCCTTACTACTCGCCGAGTAACGAGTCCTAGCAAGTAGATTCGCCCATCCCTAACTCCAACCCTAATGCCATGTTGAATGTTTCAGGCATGTACTCTGACCTTTTTCCAATCACAAATGGTACCCGACAAGGTTGCCCGTTGTTGCCCATTATCTTATGATAGAACCACTCGCAGAAGTCCTTAGACTCAACAGGGAGATTATAGGGGTCAAAGTGGGTGATCAGAGGCATGTCATAGGGTTATATGCAGATGACATTATCATTTCATGTACTAATATTGAATTCTCCTTATCTGCAGCCTTAAATACGCTATCTGAATTCTCGATGATCTCGTACTGTAAGTTGAACACCACAAAATCGATAGCTTTCCTGGTCAATGTCCCGGTTGTGGAGAGGTCTTTCTTAATTAAAAAAATTGCGTTTACTTGGGATTCATCTAACTTCACTTATTTAGGTATCACGTTTTCCAAGATGTCTGCCTTGTTAAGGTTTAATTGTGAGTCCCTTATTTGGGAAATTTGTCATGATTTAGACAGACAAATTCTTCTCCCCTTATCATGGATCGCAAGGATTCAAGTCGTAAAAATGACTCTTTTACCTAAAATAACATATCTTTTTCATTGCCTCCCTCTAAAAATCCCTTTGGTGTGGATAACACGTTTACAATCTATTCTTGGAAAATGTATTTGGAAAAACAGGAGACCTAGGTTTGCTATGAAAACGTTATATTTCCAGTATACTAATGATGGAATAGGGGTCCCAAATTTACTCTTATACCATAGAGCAGGGATACTGGATGTATGCAAAGGATTGGTGGGCTAATAACGGTAATCAAACAAATGGAATCAAACTTTGCTCCTCAAAAGTGTACCAGACGTCTACTGGAAATTAATTTTTTTAAACCTTCAAAGCAGTTGTTTCCTTTACAATCTATGTCATCCTTATTTTGGTAATGGAGTAGGTTGGATAGGGACCTTCTTTGTTCTTTATATAGATATATTGCGATCACAGCTTTTGAAGCACACATTCCTGAATTGTCCCTTGAGAAATGGGTTACAGCGGGAATAGTGTCTTTGGATAGTCTGTTTGAGGGACATACTTTTGTCCTTTACTGATCTATTCCAAAGATTTCAAATGCACAGATCCGGCTTCTTTCAGTAACTGCAAATCTGACATTTTATTCATTCCTGCACCCTTCCTGACTGGTGGACGTTGAGGCTGAATGATCTATTACAGAAATATTTTAAATTAGACTATCCTAATAACCATGGTTTATCCCTGTTTAGTAGAACTTTAAATTTGCTGGTACAATCTATCAAGACATCTTATATGTTACGGTGGGAGAAGGGTCTGACATTTTCATCCACTCCTGAGGATTGGTGGCTGGAGGCCAGGGTGACCAAAAAATTCTCTTCTTGTATTAATCATTTAGAGCAGTTGAAAAAGATCCATATGCACTGGTATTTAAAGCCGCATAAATTGTCTAAATTTGATAAGTCATCCACACCATTATGCTGGAAAGGTTGTAGTACACTAGGAGACATGGGGCATGTGTGGTGGGGGTGTACTATAGTCAGTACCTTTTGGTCTCAGGTTGAAGAACTAATTAAACAAATTTCTGCAGTAAACTTCCATTTAGACAGCCCACTAGCAGTAATGAGCATTGGTTTTGACTCTATCCCTCTGGGGTTGTCTCGGGTCTTGTCTCATATATTGACTGCTGCGCGACAATGTTGTTCCGTATAGACTGCCTATTCTCATGGGTTCTGCTGTTGCTGTTGTTGAACTGAGCTTTTCTTTTCCCTATTCATTGTGCGGCTCTGCAGGTAAAATTGCTGCAGGTGTGTGTCATGGCTATAACTCATGGTTAGGTGAGCTGTGGAGCGTGCCTGGGCTGCTTGCTCCCCACCCCTCAGCCATAAATGGGTCAGCTCACATCCACCTGATGTCGCTGATTCAGTTCTCTTCTGGACTGTGACCTATTGTGAGCAGACGCTGATCCCAAACTGCTGCTTTTTCTCTCCATTGGAAGTTGCTGGGTTCCTTGGTCCATGGGTGGAGGTAGGGGCTTATGCCTAGGGCTTCTCAGGAGCTTTAGGGACTTAGGCTGGTGGCTTGGACCTCCTCACCTTTAGTGGTACCTCCAAAATCAGGCGACCCAGGGACCCCATTATCAGGGCCAGAGTAGGCTCCCCTGACCCCCTACGTCCAGCTCCTTGTTACCCTGGCCTCCCAAGCTGTGACAAATGTATGACTAAATGTTTGAGAGCTGTACAGTACAGGTATACAGCCCCCAGCAGTGTGGTATACAGGCCCCCCCCAGTGGTATACAGGCCTCCCCAGTGGTAGTATACAGCAGCCCCAGCAGCCCCAGTGGTAGTATACAGCAGCCGCAGTAGCCTCAGTGGTAGTATACAGCAGCCCCAGCAGCCCCAGTGGTAGTATACAGCAGCCCCAGCAGCCTCAGTAATCCAGGTCCCCCCCTCTTGCTCCGGAAACCTGTAAAGTAAAATCTTTATACTTTCACTGTCCTGTCGCCGCCGTCCCCGCCGCTGCCGACATCGTGCTCACCCGGCTTCATCCGTCTTCTTCCGGCTTCCTGTTCGGCTCAGGCAATGACACATTCGCCGTATTTCTGGAACCAGCCGGATCCAGCAGGCAGCGACGGGCTGCCCCCAACCCCCAGGTGCCTATTTGTACCTGGCTGGACTCAAGAATATAGGGGAGCCCTTTTTTTTTTATTATTTCATGAAATAATTAAAAAAAAATGCGTGGGGATCCGCGCAATTTCTATGTCTAGCCAGGTACAGCTAAGCAGCTGGGGGCTGGAATCCACAGCGCAGGGAGGCCCAAGCTTTCTGGGCACCCCCCGCTGCAAATTGCAGCCCACAGCCGCCCCAGAAGATGGCGCGTTCATTGAAGCGCCATCCTCTGGCGCTGAATCCCGCTCTTCCAGTGGCCCTGGTGGCGGTGGCACGCTGGGTAATAAAGGGGTAAATACCAGCTTTGTTATACAAGCTGGTATTAAGCCCGAGATTCTTAATGTCAGGCCAGGTTTGACCCGGCCACTAAGAATCTCCAATAAAGGGTTAAAAAAAACACAACACAGAGAAAAATTATTTATTAAAAATAAAGACACAGACACCATTAGGGACTCCAACTTTATTACCACCACATATCCCTCCAAAGACCCAGGTCTTCTTTCTTCTTTCTTCTCTCTTCTGTCTTCTGTCTTCCTTCTTCTTCTTCTTGCAGTGCTGGTAAGCAGAGAGTTAACTGTGCTGTGACAGCGGGAGCCTATTAAACATGATTTAGCTATTGTAGCAGATAGAGCCTGAAGCTTCCGAGACACATCTGCGATTTGTAAATCGCACATTACTCGCTATTACTCGCTTCCCCATTCATTAACATTGGACTCGCTAGACTCGCAACGAGTAGCGAGTCCCGGGCTCGGACTCGCTAGAGTTAAGCGATTCCGAGTAATTTAGGACTCGCCCATCACTAGTTGTAACATCTCTTCAATGTTGTGTTTTTGTCTCAGTAACTCATTTGTATACCTGCCTGGCAAAGGGGCCCTTGTGCTCTGAAAGCTTGCAAACATAATATTTCTGGTTAGCTAATAAAGGTATCACTCCTAAAATACTTTTGTCATTTGTGGGGCTTACGTATTTACCTCTATTTTTTGGGGCTAAGGCTAGGGTCACACTTGCAGATTTCACATGCGTTTTTGAGACTTGCATTTTCTGAAAACGCATGCAAAAACGCATCCATAGGCCCCCATGCAAAAAACGCATGCCCCAATAGCAAAAACGCATGTCTGAATGTACCATGCGTTTTTGGGATGCGTTTTTGGGATGCGTTTTTCAAAGAGACGTGTTTTTTTAACATGGGGCCCCATGGGAAACGCATGCGTTTTATATGGCACTAAATGGCACATGCGTTTTTGCATGCGTTTTTAAAGGGTGCCCCACACCTATCAGCAAAAACGCAGGTAAAAACGCAGGGTGCCAAAAAGCACCTTAAAAATGCATGCCAAGTGTGACCCTAGCCTTACATGGTACCACAATATTATCTTGTATTGTACATCATACCAACTGTTGGTATAACTGAATGTATTACATATTGTGGACACATTGTGTGTCTTACTATTAAGTAGTGGGATTTTCTGGTGTTTTCCATTATTTTCTCTACAATTGAGACGTCTCCGTTAGCAAAGATTACAATTTTTGCAGATTATTATTTTGTTCTCACTTGCTTTCTCTCAATGGCATGTATTCATAGTATGTAATTATCTGATATATTTTTTTTACCTTCATGTATTGATATTATGTATTTGTGTGGACAAATGCCTTCATTAAGTCAGAGTGAGTGACCTCTCCTCTTTTCTCTATTGTTTTAAATATCTCAATAAAGCATTATTTTATATGCAATCCTTGTTTTTGTATTTTTGCTCCATAGTCTTTTTTCATTATAGGTTTTCTTGGAAGAAGGGGAGGGAAATACGAAAAAGAGAAATGGAAAATTGCCCTGGGATGAATGGGTTAATTCAGAATCCCCAGATTGATCACATCTTTCAAATTTTCCTTTTGAACAAACTTCTAACAGCCTACAGCACTTAAGGCTGTGTCCAATGTATCAACTTTCCACTTTTTTTGTAAAATTTCATCATCACATTTCAATTTCAGTTCAACTGGTGAACTGGTGTAGATTTCCTGATGAAGATGCGGGGTTATGCTTTGAAACATATAGAATAAACCACCATATGCTACATTGATCGCTTTGAACTGGATTCTTTGGCAGCAGTGCAGATTTAATACCATTTTTCCTGATATCCTGCAAAGTCTGACCACCTTGGTGTAACTGAAGAAGAGATGATATTGCAGAGGTGGTACGACCCGATTCATTGAAAACTTTCCGTAAAACCTCCAATAAATCCGGGATGTCGGAGGTTGACTGGGTCTCTTCTCTGCCAGAGGGGATTTACCCAAGAAAAGGCCTCCCCACTGAGGTGACATCAGGAATGCCACATTAACCCTGTCTGAAGACAACTCGTGGGCCAAAAGTTCAAAGTGCAATGGTTGATAAATCCACAGCTTGGGTCACTGTCATAAGGTGGTGGAGCAGAAACGTGAAGACAGGCACCAGAAGCTGGATTATCAGATGGAAAAGACCGCATATAGACCAGTATACATTCTTATTGCTCCCATACAGATCATCTCCTGTTGCAGGTCAGTGAGCTGGTTGGCCAGGGCGTCAGTGGAATCCATGGCCTGATAAACCTGTTATGCTTGCAGGAGATGAACATTGGAAAGTGAACTCACTAGACCACAGGGCGAACTGTGGCAGCTAACCCCCAGGGCACAGATGGACTGAGGCACAGTCTCTGTTGTAGTGGACAGAATCTCTGGTATAGCAGACACAGACTCCAGTACAGGCAGGTACCACAGCGATGGACACGGGCACAGTGCTTGATGTAGGCAAGTGCAGCTGAGGTGGCTGAAGTTGACTGGATGACAGTAGCAGGCGAGAACTGAGGGTACGGTAGGACAGACAGGTTTGGGAAGGCAAACAAAGGGACAGGAAACAGGCAAAGTCTTTGGAGCAAATGCAGGGTATGGCAGGTACAGGGACAGGACTTGCAGACAGGACCTAACACCTAGCTGGCTACACAGGACACTAGCTAACAATTGGTATTGATCAGGCACCTCACCTAGTGGGAGAATGCCTTATATACTTGAAACCTGTCAGTCAAACGCTGAGGGGCACTTCCAGGTAATAGCATGCTGGACCTTTAAGAGCAGGGCAGGACTGTGGGTACGTGCCCTAAATGCACTCCTGGGAGACCTGTGCAGCAGTGGACCATGTGGACGGCCATGAGGGAGGACTAAGGTGCGTAGCATGGCCGCGGCAATGAGTAAGTCGGTGTTCCCGTTGCAGGAAAGAGGCAGTGCATCGTGTGGACGCCAGCATTACACTTCCTCTTTTATGATGCTACAGTTGAAAACTACTTCCTCTTTGATGATGCTTTGTTTGAAAATCCCAGGGCATGCAGGGTTAATCAAATGAGTTGTTATAAAGAGCAGGAGTTGTGGCCACTTTCAGAGCTTCTCTTTTGGATCGCTGTGGAAAAGAAGAGACGTGGAGTGTTTATTCTTTTGCTTCACAGCATTTTTAGTATGCAGTACTAATATAGAATTAACTCTCACTGAAAACAGCATAAATAAATAAAAGGAAAACCACAAACCGACAGAATGCATTAAAAAATATATCAACACATCTTACTATATGTTCCTCAAAATGATACCAACAAAAATGACAGCTCACAATGCAAAATCAAACATATTGTAAAGTAATTATACTGCTCCATTGATGGAATAATAAACAAATATTATGGGTCTCACTGATGGGGGCACTAACCACATTTATTTCAAAGTACAGATTTTTTTAAACCACTTAAATGTAAACAAAACTATACAAGGTTGGGGGTAATCATAATCATACTGACTTGTAGGATCAAATTGTGAAATCATTTCTATTGCAGAATAAATGATGTAAAAACAAAGTCCCCAAAAAATAGAAGAAATGTGTTTTTTTCATCCACTTTGATCTATTTCCCTATTTTTCAGGACATTACTAGGTAAAGTTAATAGTGTAATTCAAAACTACAACTCATTGTAAAAATGCTTTCCTACAGCTTTTTGATTGAAAAGCAACAGAAAAATAAAAAAAGGTATGACTCATGGAAAATGGAGGAAGAAACTAAAGGACAAAAGATGTGAAATAGTTAAGGTTTTGTATAACCTTACAGGCACTTTTAGACATATTGTAGCTCATTATTGTACGCATTAACAAGAGATTTTTCTTTTACAAAATTCTCTTATAATTGGAACCAAACAAAAGACATTTAATTGAGCCATTACTTGTGCATCCAGAGAATCGCTCATTACATGCCTGATTTCATGCACAACTTTGTCTGCTTTTCTTAAACAATCCGCAACATAACTGGGGAAAAGCGGAGTTCTTTTAAGGTTTAGAATGGCACTTCCACTAGGATCACCTTTGCCCTAAGTGGCATAGCCTTTGCTTCATGTTCAAAGGCATTCATGAGAAACTAATATTCTCAGAAGATAAAAAAGAAGCATGTGCTACTTGCAAGTAACAAATTGGCTTTGTAGTAGAATGAGCTACATATGGAATCATCATCTCTGTTCATAAAATGATTGACCATGAACTTTTTCTTTTAACTTGATTCTTATGATATCTCTGCTCATTGGAGATGAGAACAATCTAAAAATGGCATAGACAATGTTCTGAGAATCTGGCAGTTTTTCTTTTGTCCCAAAGTCACATTTTTTAAATAGAAAAATATTAAAATCTGAGAGGTTGTAACATTTTAATGGCTAACTGAAAAGATAGTAATAAATAGCAAGCTTCAAGACAACTCAGCTTGACACCAGCCTGAAGTAGAGATCTGAGTTGTCTCATAAGCTTGCTATTTGTGACCATCTTTTCAGTTAGTCGTTAAAAGGTATCAACCACTGAGGACTCTCAGATTTTAATATTTTTCTATCTACTGGCATACAAATACTACAAACATATATATTTTTTTAAATAGTCACTGTTGTTTTAACAAACGTCACAAAAATCAATAGTGCAAGAAAATATCCACCCACCAGAACAGACAGAACTGAAAATCAGAGATAGTGTCTCACTGCAGATTTTAAAACCTCTGTACAAGTGTGGCACCCTGCTCCCACAGGTAACCACAGACTCACCTACAGCATGGATGGGTTTCCACAGTGGGTACACAAGTTACACAACACCTTCCACCCCAACCCAATAGGGGGAGCTCAACTTGCTGCTCTTAGGCAAGATCCCCTATAAATATTGGTGCTGGGGGCGGAGTTAGACAGAGTGTGCAGTCGCTAGGAGAACTGTGAAGACGTCCTGGTGGTCGGAGCCGCGCTAGGCCAGAGCCAACTAAACAGCCAGGAGTCTAGCTATTTCAGGGACCCAAGAGTGGGGTCGAAGGCGAGTCATAGGAACAACGGAGAAGTACCAGCCTGGGGACCGAAGAGCCGTTTTGGTTCACTCAAGAAAGCACCCCGGACACCGAAGTCCGAGTCTGCAGGAGAGCACCCAGCCCAGCAGAGAATACCGGTTTTCCGTGGAGACTTCAGTCTCCCGGGCATCTGTGCAGTCACCAACAAGGGAGCCAGGCACTGCAAGAAAGTCTATAGTGGCAGTCCAACGAAGGTTACCCAACACAGCACAGGTGAGAGGAGAGCAGAGGAGGCCAGCCAAGTTCCATACAGGGCAGGGGCTTCACACAAGGGGAAAGAGACTAGGAGGCCATATACCCACTCACTGTTGAGATCCAGAAGTGCTACCTGAACACCCGACAGTGTACTGGACTTTTACCTGCAATTCCACCAGCAAAAGGTAAAGAAACAATCTCCGGTGTGGGTGTCTATTCCTCTACCCCTGACCCTGACACTTATAGCAAAGCAATTCCCTTCTTTTATCCCTAACCATTTACTACCAGAGCCCCCGGGAACCCAGATCCGCCTGTGGGGAGCTTCAACACCTAGCTGCCCGTACATCATCAACATGGAGGCCCAACGCAGCGCTGGTGCAATCACCAGAGGCCAAAGGTGGCGTCACGAAAAACTTTTATTTTTCTTCATCACCATTCCCTAACCCCTTGTCAGTTGACCACCAGGGCCATGGGCCTGGGCAGGCCACCAGTGACATTCCAACTACAGGAGGGCCCAGATTCCTCAGTTCCCATACAACCCTGGGCTAGTCACAAGTCATTGTTAATTTTTGACTGTATTTTATATATATTAAGTATGTGCACCCTCTTCACATGTACAACTTCATGAAATTAATTGTGATTTATAAATAAAAAATAATAATGCAGAAGCAAGAACAGGTGAAAAATGCAGGATACAAGACATATAATGCCCATACATCAACACCATACACTTTCTCTCTACTGACATTAAAACCATCACTATGGGTAACTTCATCATCCCCACCGACACCCACCGGTCAAGAGCCTTCAAACTCCTGTCACTGACTTCATTCTTTGGTCTTCCTCAGTGGTCCTCCACAACTACCAACATAGACAGACATACGTTAGACCTTAGATTCCCTCACCTCTGCTCCCTATCTAATCTCACAACCTCACCTCTCCCCCTTATTAACCACCATCCTCTCCCTTATCACTGTCCTCAACACCTGTCCCCCCATGTCTAGCAACTAACACATCCCAGCAGAAAACTTGCACACCTAGTCATTCACACACTAACTCTATTCTACTGCTGACCTCCATATCTTCACATTGCAGAGAGTGCCACCATTTTCTGCTATGCCACGCTCACACCAGCTATTGACTAATTTGCACCTCTTGCGCATGGCAGTATGTGACGAATCAATAGACAACCTCACTAAAAAGCTTCAGTAAATATCCAGCATTGCAATGCAGTGCTGACAGAATACACACACGCAAGACGACTTCACTTTGATGTCCATCTGAGGCTACTGACACAAAAGAGCTATCCCGATGAGCTCGCTGATCGCTAATCGTTGCGGAATGGCCAGGACCATTTTTCGGTCGTTGGTCTGCCACTGTCACGCATGCATCGGCATGTGTGACAGGGGCAACCACCAGCGATCCCCAGTCTGTGCCCGAGACCTTGAACGATCCAAGCAACCGTCTGGTGTCGGGCGCATTGCTGGGTGGTTGCTGGTAAGTAAGCCTGTCTGGCATCTCACCAGCGATCACGTAGCGATGTTCCAGCTATCCTGATCATTGGTCGGGTCACTGGAACATCGCTATGTGTAACCCAGCCTTAACAAATCCCCCAGGCCAAATGGCATTCATCCATGGATATTGAGGGAATTAGTAATTGACAGACCGCTATACCTCATCTTAGACTCTCTTGTAACAAGGTTGGTGCCTCAGGATTGGAGGAAGAAAGGCAAAAAGCTGGAGTCAGGCAACTATCATCCAGTAAGTCTGACATCAGTGGTGTGCAAAGTTTTTTAGAGGGCATTTTAAGAGATGACATGCAAAAAATATATTCTGAGAATAATATAATAACTGACAACCATCATGGCTTCATGAAAGATAAGTCGTGTCTGACCGAAATGTTGGGTTTCTAGGAGGGGGTAAGTGAAAATCTGGATGTTGATAATGCAGCTGATGTGATTTATCTGGATGTTACAAGGGCACTGTATACTATACCACATAACATTCTTATACTGAAGCTTCAGGAGCAGAGATTAGGGGAAACTAATGTATATGCAGGTGAGTAAGGAATTGGCTAAAGAGATAGCAAACAGTCATCATAAATGGTACTTTCTCTAAATTGGCTATAGTTAACAGTGGGGTACTCCAGGGTACTGTGCTAAAACCAATTCTTTTAATCTCTATAAATGATCTTGTTGATGGGATTACAAGTAAAGAATCAGTCTTTCCTGAGGACACCAAACTATGTAGGATATTAAAAACTGACCATGACAGTAAAATATTACAAAAAGGTCTGGATAAGATGACTTACGGTAATTGGCAAACACTTGGCAAATGAGATTTAATGTTGATAAATGTGGAGTATTGCACCTATGATGGAGTACCGTAATCCTATTGCTACATATACATTAAATGGAAGCAAACTCTGGACTACAGAACAGGTGGAAAAAGGTGCTTCCAGCAGCTAAATAGGAAAGGGTTCTTTACAGTAAGAACAGTCAGAACGTGGAATGCTCTACCACAAAAGATTGCATGGCACTGCCAGGAGTAAGTTATGGAGCACAGAGACAACAGAATTTTAGGCAGGAAATAATGGGTTAATACTTTACTCCAAGCTAGAAACGCAAGACAGCTTAGTAAGCAATTAAAAATATTTAACTACAAGTAATTGACTACTACCCTATCCTACACAATAAAGGTGTGTTCATAGAGCAATAAGTAATTTAATTACTGAGGTCAGAAATTCTGCTGCTCATGGACTCCAGAAAACAAAAAGTTCAGATGCATAAATTTTAAACTTTCTTGGACGTCCTACACCAGCCCATAATGGGATTTGTAAGGCAATATACAAAAGAATCTCTAGGGCAGGGTACAGGAACAAGCTGCTTGCTATCCAGCACTCGTTTGCCTAAAAATGAACCTCTGGAGCAGAGACATCTAATGGGAACCTTTCACCAGTTTTTAGTCAGAACAAAGACTACTACCTTCAGCAGTGCCTATGCTGCACCCTATAAAGGTTCTATACCACAAAAAAGACAGCATAAAAAAAAAACACAAAAAAAGTCTAAATCAGTCTGCTATATAGGTAAAAAGCGAGTGCAAAACAGTGTCAATAACACGGTACTTAGTTGATAAGTTTTTTGCAAAAAAATGTACGGAAGCCGTTCTACCAATGCCAAGGTGACCATTATCAGAACGGTCCCTAAGCTAACATATTTAAAAGCTGATCTAATGTGAACATACCTCTCAGATGCAGGATGCAGCAGGGCCAGAGTCCAATATGGGCACAGGGCGGAAACAGCACATTTGTGTCTGACTCAGTAAGGAAGGGGTGCAGCATCTATCCCTCCTCTCCATTGCTGATAGCTGTCCTCTTGCTATCATTGATGTTGATGATGCTTGCTGTGTCATCCACATAGCCTGGGAAATTTCGCACCTGTGCAAAGATGCTGCCAACTTGCGCATATACACTTTGCTATACTCTACTGGGAGTACAGACTAAAACACAAGCCAGTGATGTCTATGCACAGGTATTAGATTTCACCAGTTACATTTTTGATGACTTCTTTGTCATCCATATAGCTGAGTGAAATCTCGTGCCTGTGCAGAGACATTGTCAGCCCGCATATACTCACTCTGATTTGCACCACTGTGGGCAAAGCTCAAAATAAAAGTCGGTGATATCTCTGCACAGATGTGAGATTTTGCCTTGCTATGTGGATGATGAATCAGGCGTCACACATGTCAATGAAAGAGGATGGCGATCAGGAGCAGAGAAGAGAGATAGATGCTGTAGCAAGATGTACATTGGACCTGTTTCAAATAGTTATGGGGGGATATAAAGGGGAATCATGGGATAATATACACCTTTATTGAATGCAGCACATGCTCTGCTGAAGGTGGTAGTCTTTTTTCAGACATGAAAAATTTGGTGACAGGTTCCCTTTAATCTGTAATGCTTCACAAAGGTGGACACAGATGACCAGGTGGCAGCCCTACAGATGTGTTGTAGTGAAACATATGCCAATGCACCCTAAAAAGTGGAAGTTGCTCTAGTGGAGTGAGCTGTGACTAGAGGCAGTGGATCTTGCTGATTCTGCATGTAACTATTACAGATTAGGTTTCTGATCCATCTGCTGATGTACTCTTACTGTGTTTTATGCTCTGTTTGGACAGTTGAATTCAATAAATAGGTTTTCTTCTTTCCTGAAAGCTTGGGTCCTTTGAAGATAAAGGAGGAGGATCCTTCTGACATCTAACCAATGTAAACACTGCTGCTGCCTCTTCGGGATTAAGTGGAAAGAACCGCAGCATCACATTGATGTTTTAGGCTGAATTCACCTTAGGAATAAATCCTGGCATGAGCCTGAGGGCAATATGATTTTGGAAGATGCTAGTCATACTGTAGGTAAGACAATGCTTGAATCTCCCCAACCTTCTTAGGCTGGTTTCACACTGGTGTTTGCATGCATTGTGTCAGCATGCATCCCTGTGTGTGCAGCTATAGATCCGCACTGCGTCTCTATGTTTAACATGGGGACACATGGTGGATGAGTTGGCATCTGGACGCATGAGTTTACATCTGATTGCGTTTGTTCTGTGGCGGTGAAAAACGCAACTTGCTGTAATTTTTGTGAGTTCGAGGCTGCATGATTAAAACAGATGCATCCTGAAGCGGACAAAGATTGCATGGAGTCCAACGAGGCCGCATTGGAATCTGGGTGGCAGAGCTAGTAAATTCACAGAACATTCTCTAGCTCTCTCTTTCTTGTCCTGAACAGATTATAATGGTTTACCATGGGGATTTTTCTAAGTGCGCATCTGCAGAATAGACGAGGCACTGACATCAGTGAGTGTGCGTTTGGCCATCCGTCTGCGTCTCTACACTCAAATGGATGAGTCCCGAACGCTAATGTGATACCAGCCTTAGTGGGTATAATGGTTACCAGAAACAGTGTTTTAAAGAATAGATACTTCATAGATACCAGCTTTGCTGGTTCATAACGACACTCCTTCCTGTAAGACCTTTGGCACTAAGGCTAGATCCCAGAAGGGCTTTGATGGCTGTGAATTAAGACTTTAGAGTGTTTCAAGCCCTTCACAATTCCTGATTTCTGGAACTGTAGATTTGAAGCTAAAGCTATCTGATTCTGCTGTTCAGAAGAACACCCAGTAGAAAAAAATCTTCCATATCCTTGGAATAGACTCTACGCATAGCTGGTCTTCTGGCCACACACAAGGTCACAATCACATGATCTGAGAGACCTTAAGTCTATAAATGTTTCCAGAATATAGATTTCCATATGTTCCATACTATCTCCATGTGATCCAGCCTGGTGGGACCTGAATAAATATGACCACTTTATAGTTGCTCTGTTCTATCAGTATGTCTAGCAGGAGAGGAAGCTTAAAGTATCTGCCCTTTGCCAGATGTCATAACAGTGAAGTCAGAAGCAAAGGATTGATATTGCCTCAAATTCCTTCATTCTGATTGTGTTCAGCACTTTACAGATTAAAGAAATTGTGGGAAACATGTGAATCAGCATGCCTTTACAAGTAAAGGAGAGACCATCTATCTTCCTTGGATGGTGGACAGGCCAGAGAGAGCAAAACGGGTGAGTCTTTGCATTCTGGCATGTGGCCATGAAGTATAGATCTAGGAGATCCATCTTGCAGGTGATCTGTAGTAAAATCTTGTGGTTCAGCCAGGTTGCTGGATTGCACTAACACTGCTTACAGGAATAGAATTGATTGAAAGCGACTCAGGCCAATCCATATTGCTCTTATTTCCCTGAGTTTGGATGATAACTGGAAATCCTGCTTTGATCAGACCCCTTAGATCCACTTTTCACCGATATGGACACCCCAACTTGAGGCATGCGACATGAGGGTCACTGGTCATGAGATGTCAGAGATCTGCAGTTCAACAGGCAGCTCAGAGACGACCACCATCGAAGATCCTGTTTTGTTGACTGTTGTAAAAACTTCTTGGAGTCTAAGGAAAAACTTACCATCGATGCCAAAAACAAAAACCAACAATGCACTTGCAGGATGATTCGTGCAGTTGGGCCCCATGGGGCGCCATTCATCTAGTGGTGCAGAAGCATTGTACTGTGCGGCCCATTTTCTCTATGCAGGCCCATTGTATACATGGCAAGTCGCCTCCCACCTTGTTGTAGGTTGGGGTGATTTATTAGCCTGCACCTGGCCTTGCTTCACATAGTGAGGTCTGACTGCATCCTGCAAGTGCAGTGTTGGTTTTTGTTTTTGGCATCGATGGTAAGTTTTTCTGATGCTGCTTTTTTCTAGTAGTTTGGAGTCTAAAGAAGCAAAACTTCTGCTCCTGCTGCAAAGAACCTCTCTTTAGAGAGAAAGCGGAAATTAACTTGAGCCATTTGTGGTAGAGGTTAAGTTCCTAAAACATTAATTTCCAATCTAATGATAACTTGACAGCTGTGAAAAGATGTGTTATGTAATGTGGGACGAGCCCACACAGTAGCTGTGGGTCCATTATGCCAGAACATGGACAAGTGGGTGCCGACGCAATAGTCAAATTTAGTTTACGGAACACAGGAGGTAAGGTGTAAAAATAATAATTTGATCAAGTCCAGTAACACACAGATGGTAAACTGACAAGTAGAAGGAAATCTGAACAAAAATGGACAATTTACTAAAGCAGCTTGGGCAGGGATACAGTCAACTGTAAACCGGTTGCTGCCAGACAGCTAACACAAGTACAGATGGGTGCAGATGGATGAGAGGTTTCCTGGGAACTGCTGGCAGAAAGATGGCAAGATGGCAGGAGACCGCTGACTGACAGGCAATGGGGTAGCAGAAGAACTGAAACTGGTCACGGGATGGTAGAGACTGCAGGCAAGCTGGTAGAAAAGAAGGCTGGAGGCCAATGACAGGGTAATATGCAGAAGACACATTGAAGTGAGACAACCATAGGGCGGGTTGCAAACCAGACTCTGGCATTTAGAGCAGTCATGATGCAGAGAAACAAAGTCCAGCTCTGTCCCTCAGACCGAAAACAAGATGAGTCTCCATAGATAATGAAAGTCAATACCAGGGCCTAGGTGAGAGTCCAGGAAGATCTCAAATAGGCCAAAGCATTTCATCACAATGCAGGGTGCAAGGCTGTCTACAAAGCCTGGAGTGGAGCTGACGCAAAACATGCTATACTGCATTGTAACTTAAGAATTCTTTAGTTGCATAGCCTGATTACTGAAGGTATGTATTGATAATGAACCCCAGGAACTTTAGATTTTTGGATGGTTATAGTTGGTACTTGGCCTGGTTGATAAGAAAACCGTGGTAAATATTTAAACTCACAGATATTTGAAAATTATTCATCAACTTCTTCTCAGATGAGGCTTTCAATAACCAGTCATTAAGATATGGAATCACATACAGTGCCTTGTGAAAGTATTTGGCCCCCTTGAACTTTTCAACCTTTTGCCACATTTCAGGCTTCAAACATAAAGATATAAATTCTAATTTTTTTTGTGAAGAATCAACAACAAGTGGGACACAATCGTGAAGTGGAATGAAATTTATTGGATATTTTAAACTTTTTTAACAAATAAAAAACGGAAAAGTGGGGCGTGCAATATTATTCGGCCCCTTTACTTTCAGTGCAGCAAACTCACTCCAGAAGTTCAGTGAGGATCTCTGAATGATCTAATGTTGTCCTAAATGACTGGTAATGATAAATAGAATCTACCTGTGTGTAAGCAAGTCTCCGTATAAATGCACTTGTTCTGTGATAGTCTCAGGGTTCTGTTTCAAGTGCAGAGAGCATCAGGAAGACCAAGGAACACCCCAGGCAGGTCCAATATACAGTACTGTTGTGGCAAAGTTTAATGCCGGATTTGGATACAAAAAGATTTCCCAAGTTTTAAACATCTCAAGGAGCACTGTGCAAGTGATCATATTGAAATGGAAGGAGTGTCAGACCTCTGCAGATCTACCAAGACCCGGCCATCCCTCTAAACTTTCATCTCGAACAAGGAGAAGACTGATCAGAGATGCAGCCAAAAGGCCCATGATCACTCTGGATGAACTGCACAGATCTACAGCTGAGGTGGGAGAGTCTGTCCAAAGGACAACAATCAGTCGTACTCTGCACAAATCCGGCCTTTATGTAAGAGTGGCAAGAAGAAAGCCATTTCTCAAAGATATCCATAAAAAATCTGATTTGAAGTTGCCACAAGCCACCTGGGAGACAACACCAAACATGTGTAATAAGGTGCTAGGGTCAGATGAAACCAAAATCGAACTTTTTGGGCACAATGCAAAATGATATGTTTGGCGTAAAAGCAACACAGCTCATCACCCTCCAAACACCACCCCCACTGTCAAACATGGTGGTGGCAGCATCATGGTTTGGGCCTGCTTTTCTTCAGCAGGGACAGGGAAGATGGTTAAATTGATGGTAAGATGGACGGAGCCAAATGGAGGAAGCAGGGACAGGGAAGATGGTTAAATTGATGGTAAGATGGACGGAGCCAAATGGAGGACTATTCTGGAAGAAAACCTGTTGGATTCTGCAAAAGACCTGAGACTGGACGGAGATTTATCTTCCAACAAGACAATGATCCCAAACATAAAGCAAATCTACAATGGAATGGTGCAAAAATAAATGTATGTAAGTCCAGACATGAATCCAATCGAGAATCTGTGGAATGAGCTGAAAACTGTTGTTCACAAACGCTCTCCATCCAACCTCACTGAGCTCCAGCTGTTTTGCAGGGAAGAATGGGCAAGAATTTCAGTCTCTCGATGTGCAAAACTCATAGAGACATACCCCAAGTGACTTGCAGCTGTAATTGCAGCAAAAGGTGGCGCTACAAAGTATTAACTCAAGGGGCCGAATAATATTGCAGGCCCCACTTTTCAGTTGTTTATTTGTTAAAAAAGTTTAAAATTTCCCATAAATTTCGTTCCACTTCACGATTGTGCCCCACTTGTTGATTCTTCACAAAAAAATTAGAATTTATATCTTTATGTTTGAAGCCTGAAATGTGGCAAAAGGTTGAAAAGTTCAAGGGGGCCAAATATTTTCACAAGCCACTGTATGTTGTAGCTGCAGCAATAACCACTGATAATAATATTAATATTTTTTATTTATATAGCGTCAAACATATTCCACAGCACTTTATAATTTAGTGGGTACATGCGTAGACAATAGGAGACAATACAGAGTAACACAATTCAATAGATATCATGAGGAGTGAAGACCTTGCTAACAATCTTACAATCTATGAGGAAAGGGTAAATGGTAAAAAGTGCCATCATATATGCTTCAGCCAACAATTTAATAAATATAGGATTCAAATAACGCTGCATTAACCGGTCACCAGCCAGGAGAATTGGCGCAGCTTGTTAGAAGTCTTGGAGACATGAATGGGAGGTTCGGATTTTTGCAGCTGTCAGTCCTTCTTCAGTAGTAGTATGTAAGGTTATAGGCAGATATGAGGGAGGAGATGTAGGGCAGTGCAGAACTGTGTAGAGCTTTTTCGGTGAGAGTGATAAGTTTTATTGTACTCTATACTGGATGGGTGGGCAAATGCAATGATTGGTGCAGGAGAGAGGCATCGGTGAAGCACTTGGAGAGGAATATGATTCTGGCTGCTGCATTCAGGATGGATTGGAAAGGAGAGAGTTTACTAAGCAGGAGACCCATTAGTAGACAATAGCAATAATCCAGAGAAGAATGAATAAGAGTGAAAGCAAGAGTATTTGCAGAGTCATTGGTAAAAAAAGGTCAAATTCTAGAAATGTGACAAGGGATATAAAAAGAGTGAGAAACATCTAGAACGTAGGAGAAGAGCCAGTTGAACAGAGGAAGAGAGTGACCAGCTGAGGAGAGGCCATTGAACACCAAGGTCGAAGTGGAGTGAAGCTAGAGAATGTACGCCTGAGAAGTGTCCAGAGGACTGGAGCAAGTGAGAGCTCGTCCTAAGGCGAACCCTAGATCAGAACATCACCCAAGTGGCTCCAGGAGGAAGAGGGGGTCCCAGAGACACGGGAAGTGAGCAATCTACCTGTGGGTCTCGTATCCATTGTCAGGTGCAGGCAAGTGAAGGGACTATGCCGCAAGGGGCATCGGGAACCCAAAAGACTAGTGGAGAAGACCAGGCTCAGCTAGCAACCCGGAGGCTGTGGCACTTTTATGGTGACACTTTCGATAACCGCACACATCTGCTGAAAAGGTGGCAACCATAGGGCTAAGGGGAGTCACTGTGGGCAAACCACTAAGAAAGCCCACAGTCACTGGCTCAGAGTTCTGTGTAGCAAGGCACAAGGCAGAACAGTCAAGGCAAGCGCTGTGTGAGACAACCTGGGAAGAACAGAGAAGGGGTGTCGGTTATGTACCAACCTACCACCAGGGAGTATCTGGACTCCTGCCGCCGAGAATCCAGTGCTCAGCAGGCTGCTGCACAAAGACTGTGAGTGAAGGAACTAGAGACTGTGGCTCACTGTGTCTGTGAACTTTCTTAATGTGTCTAAAGCACCAGAAACACAACTACCAATTCAGTTAGCTATCTTTGGACACCTTAGGGATCAGCCCTACCCGTAGAGGGCTTAAGAACAATGCTGCCTCCCAACCATTGGCCCCTAAGAAGACTGTATAGCCGCAACCTGCTGGTGGCGGCACATATAAATTAACAAAAATCCCCAGTTCCAGTCATCCCTGCCAAGAATGAACCCTCCATGCCAGATTCCCATTCCTAAGAGAGATAGCCACCCACACCGAACTTTTAATGACACCGCCAGGGTCACAGAGATGGGTCTCAGTCCCTGTAATCCCCGTGATGAAGACTCAAGAAAACCTGGTTCCAAGCATTCTAAGACCCTTGAGGGGCATGTCAGATAATGCACAGTCTATAGTCTTCCATATAGTATTATACACAGCCTATACGCCTCTATATTGTGAAATGCGCATCCCTTGTTCATTCATGTAGTATATTGAACTTCCATATATAATGCACAGTACATAGTCTTCCATATACTATACTGCACAGCCCACAGGCTTCCATATTGTATAATGGAGTTCCCTTAGTCATCCATGTAGTATTATGGTCACCATGTCCTAATTAATTTAAGAAAAAATACATAAATACTCACATTTCTTGGGTTCCCTGCTGCTTTGTATCAACAGAGAGTGTTCTGAAGCTCTGTTTTAACCGCTATAACAGTGGGTACCATGGAGTGACATCATCCTGACCCTGCTCTGGGCTGTCAGAGCTCAGACAGAGTGAGAGAGTGATGGAGGAGCCAGGAGGGTGTGTGGCGCCCTGCTCACGCAGGTAGCCACAGACTTCTCCAATGCACAGCTGGTTTTCCACAGCAGGTACCTACTACATACAGCAGCTTCCACCCCGGCACAGTAGGGGGAGCCCCACTTGCTGACTTTAGGCAAGATCCCCTATAAATACTGCTGCTGGGGGAGGAGTTAGTTAGAGTGTGCAGACGCTAGGAGAGCTGTGAAGATGTCCTGGTGGTTGGTGCTGCGTTTAGGCCCGAACCAGTGACCCAGAGTGGCCTTTCCACGTCCCGCAAGCCTAAGTGGGACTGAAGGTGAGGAGCATAGGACAGAAAAGGAGCGAGGAACTTGACGGAGTTCGTCCAAAGAGAACCACCGGATATTGGGGATCCGCACCTGTGGGATACTATAGGACCACAGAAAACCCTGTCGCACCGTGAAGGCTTCGGCTACCCGGTTTCCTATGTGAGTCAAGAGAGGGAGCCAGACACAGCAGTGTAGCACCGCAGTGATTAGAGAAGGTAACCTGGAGACCACACAGGAGGAGAGACAGACACTACAGTCAGGAAGAGAGAGGAGGCAAGCCTGGCTGCAAGCAGGCTGTGCTTCAGACAATACTAAAGAGCAGAGGAGACCTTATACCCACTTGCTGTGGGGACCCACTGTGCAACCTGTCCACCCGTCAGTGCCCTGGACCATTTTACCAGCTTAACATCAGTAAAAGGTAAAAGAGACTTTGCTGCATGTGTGTATCCTTCTTTTCCACTCCCTGTATCCCTGATAGACTGTTCTAATACTCCCTATACAATCCCAGCTCCACTCCAAGCTGCCCCTTCTCACTACGCTGCCTGGAGTTCCCAGTCCTACCTGTGGAGGACTATACCATCCCAGCCACGATACCATCTATCTCCGGTGGACTGCGGCGGCGCTGGTGCAAATCACCAGAAACTACAGGTGGCGTCACAACAACAAACTGTATATAATCCCTTGTACAGTTGTGGCCAAAAGTATTGACAGCCCTGCAATTCTGTCAGATAATGCTCAGTTTCTTCCAGAAAATGATTGCAATCACAAATTCTTTGGTATTATTATCTTCATTTAATTTGTCTTCAATAAAAAAACACAAAAGAGAATGAAGCAAAAAGCAAAACATTGATCATTTCACACAAAACTCCAAAAATGGGCCAGACAAGTGTATTGGCACCCTCAGCCTAATAACTTGGTTGCACAACCTTTAGCCAAAATAACTGTGATCAACCGCTTCCGGTAACCATCAATGAGTTTCTTACAATGCTCTGCTGGAATTTTAGACCATCCTTCTTTGGCAAACTGCTCCAGGTCCCTGATATTTGAAGGGTGCCTTCTCCAAACTGCCATTTTTAGATCTCTCCACAGGTGTTCTATAGGATTCAGGTCTGGACTCATTGCTGGCCACCTTAGAAGTCTCCGGTGCTTTCTCTCATTTTCTAGTGCTTTTTGAAGTGTGTTTTGGGTCATTGTCCATGTTCTTTTCTTTGAATGCCTCTTTTTTTCTCCTGTAAACTCTATGTTGATGCCTTTGCCCAAAAAGCTCTACTTTTGTCTCATCTGACCAGAGAACATTCTTCCAAAACGTTTTTGGCTTTCTCAGGTAAGTTTTGGCAAACTCCAGCCTGTTTTTTTTATGTCTCGGGGTATGAAGTGGGGTCTTCTACCATACAGTCCCTTTTCATCCAATTTGGCTTTAGGACAATTCTTTTTGTGTTTTTTCATTGAAGACAAATTAAATGAAGATAATAACACCAAAGAATTTGTGATTGCAATCATTTTCAGGAAGAAACTGAGTATTATATGACAGAATTGCAGGGGTGTCAATACTTTTGACCACAGCTGTATATTAAATCCCCTTTTCAAAAGATACCCCAGGACACGGAGTCAGGAGTGGCCGCCATCCCCCGTAACAACCGGAGAGTTAACCCTTGCCGCCTGACAAACAAGTACCCCAAAGCCTGGGCGCTACAGGTGCAGCCAGCAGGTCACTCCCTCTTTCATCATTGCTTTTTATTGTATTGGCATCCGCAATGCTGATACAACTGAAAGTGTGGTAATGACGGGCGGAAGGGGAATCAGTATTGGCGCTGGTGCTGTTTCTTGGTCCACATAGCGGCTGTGTGGTCTGCCACCATTGGTGGTAATCCACTGGTTGGTGGCAAAGGAGCATATCTTGTGATGCAAAACAGTGAACTAACAGGCGGTATAAAGCTTAATGAAGTGTCCTAATATACGCCAAATTTATCACATTGCATAAGCCACTCTGATAAAACTAGCACATTTTAAGACTCTTTAGTATTAGCGTATAATGTGTAAAAAATTAGACAGTGTTAGTAAATGGACCCAAAAGGCTGAGATCTTTCTATTTTGAATCGAAAATTGGCAACACACTCTTGTGTGCTTACTCTCACCACCGTAATTTCAGTCCTAGTGCAATGTGGCCATGTACAAGTCCGAATTATTCCTCAAACCACCTCAGTTTGAGAAAAAAAAATTGCAGCATATCTGAGTTTGATCAGATTATCAGATTCCACTCAACCATACAAGTCAATGATTCTGTGGAAAAGATCGGTTTGCACTCGGATGACATATAGGTGCAGTCCAATTTTCATGTACTAACATAATGGTGAAGATGGAGAATTTTTTTTCTATCTTCTCATCTGAGTGAGTCGGATCATATGATGCTCTATGTTTGATCAGCGTGAGGTTTGCATAACTGGCCCGTTTCTCTCGAATGATTGAACATATGGCCATCTGAACCGAGCCTTACTGTGGTCGAACCTTGACAGATGTTTCCCTGCTCTACAGCTGGAGATGGCTGTTGGCCTATAATTGGGCAGAAGGCTAATATACTAAATATATACTATCTTCTTTTGTATGTCTTCTAAGTATAAGTCCATCTGAAAATTGCCTTAACTATGACTAAGTTGTCAAGGTACTACATCAAGAGAAATAACCCATTAATTCATACAAACATATAAGAATGACTTTATCAGTGTTTTATACTGACCTGTAGTCATATTAAATATTATTAATAAACTAAGAATTTGGATATATGTAAAATACTATTTATAGTTAACATTTTCCAGCATCGTGAACTAGGTCTCCTCTCAACACACACGGGAGTTCTATATATAACCAGTGAAGAAAGGATGGGAATCTTCCATTATTTCTTTCTGTAATAGCCACACACATTGTCACAATATTCATAAATGAATATAGGCTTCCTAGGGAGCAATTTAGGACCAATCTTATTCCAGAACTCATTTTCTCAGATTGCACAAATATCAGTGTATTACACCTTATCTGCACATGCTATAAATGGATTCTGGAAACTTGTGAACTGTGAAAAGTAGGACAATGGACTGAAATAATACTTATATTGAATGTTAACCCATTTTCCAACTGATCTAAAGCAATTATTTTCATTACTTAAAGAGGACCTATCACCAAACCAGGCATGGTGATCTAATTACAGCACTGGATGCTGTACAGGGCTGCTCAAGTGCTGGGTGACCCCTTGCCTGCATGCTGCAGACATACTGCATCCAGTGCTGTAATTAGATCACCATGCCTGGTTTGGCGACAGGTCCTCTTTAAATCATAAAAGAAAATGTACATACTATTTTGCACGTAGAAAAAATTGCATAAAGCTATCAATGGAAATTTTTGGGGAAATATATTTTTATATATTTAGTTAAACTTGGAAATCATGGGCCAAGGTCCTCATTTATTGCACATATACTAGTGCAGGAGTGGGGAACCTCCAGCCTGGGGCCCAAATGTGGCCCTCAATTAAGTTTTCTGTGGTAGATTCTCAGGACCCGCAATGCCCGGGTGGCTGCTGCGTCTTGCTGTCTGCTGGCTTTTTAAACCCCTAAAGGTACCTGTACACGCCGCAACTACGGTGTAGAAACTCAGAGGCAATCCGGATTTCCGTCACCGTTGCCCGGAGATTGCTATGAAATTGCAGCGTGTAATTGTGGAACGCGATGGTGATTTTTTAAGTTGCTCCCGGTTGCGATTTCAGAGCATTGTTCAAAGACCAGAGGCAACCCTGAAGGTGAATTGCCCTGGTTTTGGCGTGTGAACGGGTGATAGGGATGGAATCTGCTCCGCCTAGTGATTTCCCAGAGGCGTGCCATAGCGTGCTGGATACCATGCCCCATGAGCAATGATAGGTGGGGGCTACTGTGTTTCCATTGGCTGTCCCTTCACAGGGCGAAATATTCGAAGAGCTGTCCATTCACACTACACAATTGCAATGCGTCATGTATTAGCCAGCCTTCCTGCACAGGCTGGCCAATCATGACGCTATTGCGTTGTCTAATCAGTGTGTTTGGGGCGCGGAATACACAAGTATGTCACGCCTATTTCTAGCGGTGCTGAACATGTACGCCCACATTCCTTTGGGGATTGCGGCATGTGAAGCAGCGTCAGGAATCAACTGGATGTTTCCAAATGTTGGTGTGGGAACTTCCGGGACGATACATCACCTTAGGATGAGGCCGCAATTGCGGCGTGTATATGCAGCTTCGGCGTTCGGAGTCAACTGTCAAAAACTTCCACGCACACATTCGGTTGCCTCCGATTGCCGCCATAAGTTGCGGTGTGTAAAGGTACCTTAAGAGCACGCACATACATAGTGCACTACTAAAAAATGTGTGCATACACTGAAGGATTATGTCCTCACACTAGCCAGTGCACTTTGTGGGCGAGGTGATTGCGCTATGCGCTCTGGTCCGACGGGAAAAGAGGAGCTACAGCTACAGCATTCCCAGTGCTGTACATGCTTCCCAGTGATGTCTGTGGCCCCCAGTGATGTATATACTCCCCAGTGATGTCTATGCCCCCCAGTAATGTCAGTGCCCTCCAGTGATGTCTGTACTCCCCAGTGATGTACAGTGCCTTGTGAAAGTATTTGGCCCCCTTGAACTTATCAACCATTTGCCACATTTCAGGCTTCACAAAAATATTAGAATTTACATCTTTATGATTGAAGAATCAACAACAAGTGGGACACAATCGTAAAGTGGAATTTATTGGGTATTTTAAACTTTTTTAACAAATAAAAAACTGAAAAGTGGGGCGTGCAATATTATTCGGTCCCTTTAATTAATACTTTGTAGCGCCACCTTTTGCTGCGATAACAGTTGCAAGTCACTTGGGGTATGTCTATATCAGTTTTGCACATCGAGAGACTGAAATTCTTGCCCATTTTTCCTTGCAATACAGCTGGAGCTCAGTGAGGTTGGATGGAGAGCGTTTGTGAACAGCAGTTTTCAGCTCTTTTCCACAGATTCTCGATTGGATTCAGGTCTGGACTTTGACTTGGCCATTCTAACACCAGGATACGTTTATTTTTGAACCATTCCATTGTAGATTTTGCTTTATGTTTGGGATCATTGTCTTGTTGGAAGATAAATCTCAGGTCTTTTGCGGACTCCAACAGGTTTTCTTCCAGAATAGTCCTGTATTTAGTTCCGTCCATCTTCTCATCAATTTTAACCATCTTCCCTGTCCCTGCTGAAGAAAAGCAGGCCCAAACCATGATGCTGCCACCGCCATGTTTGACAGTGGGGATGGTGTTTTGAGGGTGATGAGCTGTGTTGCTTTGACGCCAAACATATCATTTTGCATTGTGGCCAAAAAGTTCGATTTTGGTTTCATCTGACCAGAGCACCTTATTCCACATGTTTGGTGTGTCTCCCAGGTGGCTTGTGGCAAACTTTAAATGAGACCTTGCATGGATATCTTTGAGAAATGTCTTTCTTCTTGCCACTCTTCCATAAAAGCTAGATTTGGGCAGTGTACGACTGATTGTTGTCCTATGGACAGACTTTCCCACCTCAACTGTAGACCTCTGCAGTTCATCCAGAGTGATCACGGGCCTTGTGGCTGCATCTCTGGTCAGTCTTCTCCTTGTTCGAGATGAAAGTTTAGAGGGACGGCCGGGTCTTGGTAGATTTGCAGTGGTCTGATGCTTCTTCCATTTCTTTTTTTTTTTCAAAACTCTTTTTATTAAAGGGATCCTGTCACCCCCAAAACACCTCAAAAGCTATTAAAAGCTGTCCCTAGAGCATATTCACACTTACCCTACACTCCTTTTAGCTCCCGGCGCTGGAAATGACACGATTCGCGTCATACATCCGCACAATGCAGCGGTCCAGCTGGCATAGGACAGATCGGGGAGGCGCGCATTTGAATCTGATTTGAAGATCACGCCTATTGAGGCGTGATATCATGAAGAGGGAGAGCCTGCCAGGGTGACTAAGCATACCATAGTCACTAATTATCATCACTAATGAGGTAGTGTAATAACATTTATCTTAATTTTCACTAGCTGCATTTAGGAGCTAAAAGGAGTGTAGGGTAAGTGTGTAAGTGTATGCTCTAGGACAGCTTTTAATAGCTTTTGAGGTGTATTGGGGGTGACAGGATCCCTTTAAAGATTTGAAGAACAATACAAAATACAAACAGTTGCATCTTATCATATTATGTCAGTCAATGATAGAGATGCAGTTATGAACATTAGGCAGTCAGTGGGTTTGTAGCAGCTGTATAGCAGATCATAATAATATGTGTCATCCAGGGCAGTGGGGACTTGGGTATCCGGGCCCTTTTCCGCAGGTAAATCGACCAGAGTACCACTGGGTGTTCAGAATGCACTTCTGGGTCTCCACAGCAAGTGGGTATAAGGCTTCCTCTTTACTTTCCCTGTGTCTGTGTGTGAAGCCCCCGCCTATGTAGAACTTGGCTGGCCTCCTCTGCTCTCTTGTTCTCCTCCTGTGCTGTCGTCAGGATACCCTCTGCTGACTACTGCTGACCTTCTCCCCGCGGTGCCTGGCTCCCTGGTATGTGACTGCGCAGGAGCCTGGGAGACTGAAGTCTCCACGATTTTCCGGTGTTCTCCAATGGGCCTGGTGCACTCCAGCGGACGCGGACTCCGGTGTCCGGTGGTTACTCGGGGGTGAACCTAACGCTAGCTCCACGGTCCCCCACTGTTCTGCCTCTTCTCCTTGGCTCTGGACTCCACTCTTGGGCCTTGCAGAGCTACTGGAGACTGGTCAGGGTGACTGGCTCGGGCCTAAAGCAGCACCGAACACCAGCACTTCTTTGCAGCTCTTGTAGCGTCTGCCACACTCTGTCTAACTCTGCCCCCAGCACCAGTATTTATAGGGGACCCTGCCTAAAAGCAGCAGGTTGAGCCCCCCTACTGTGCAGGGTGCAAGGTGTTGCGTGTAGCTGTGTACCCGCTGTGGAAACCCATCCATGCTGCGGGTGAGTCTGTTGGTTTCTGTGGTTAGCAGGGCACCACATTCCCCCCTAGGTAAGGTCAGTACTCCTGAACTGAGGAACAATTTTTGGTTAACAGCATAAATAACATTTTCAACAGGTAACATATTTACAGAGACTGAAAATTCAAAAATTTACAAAAACCACTGAAAAATGGTAAAACAGGTACAGTCCGGTGCTAGTGCATTCACCGCAGGCTAGAAAGAGAAGTTATTTGTCACAACAGTCCTGTGACTATGGTCCTTTGTTTAAGTTGGAAAAGAGTTTTTAAAGAGTCTTTACAGTAGTCTCTGTAAGCTCCAGTAGAAAGGGGTAAAGTTTTCAAAGTTCAACAAGTCCTTACAGGTAAAATCTCTGTAGGCTTTAAAAGTTTAAATACACAACAACACTTAATACAGATGCTTCAGCATAGGGCCTCTACTGGTCATAAGCACTGTAGGCTCCCTGGCCCTGGGGTCACCTATTGGCCAAGGTTTTGCTCTCCCTAAACAGCTCCTTACGCCTACTCCACACACCCCTCTAGGTGTTATGTACCTCGTGTGACCTGTTATTGGCCTACTCTTCACCATTTTTGTGCACTACTATTTAAATTTTTACAAAAGTTGCTATTTACAGGTTACTTCTCATTGGTTCTATATCACATTTATTGTACCCGATCTCCATACCTGGATGGGGCTTGCCCACGTGTGCTACGACTGAATTTACGCACTACGATTGTGGCTATCTCAGGTGAGGTGTCTGGAGAATGCAATGTGGGTGTATCAGGTAAGCGTCTGCCTGGCCTTAGTCTCACTGCAGGACTAGTAGATGTACCGATTTCAGGATCCTCTGGTTCTCTGGCAACAGGTATTTCTTCCTGATCTTCTGGTGGTTGGTAGAAGTTAATGACAGGGACAATGGTTGTTCCTTCATGTTGGGGCCAATCTTCTGGAAAGTCTCCAAGTATAGTGGATATGACATTTTCTTTTGGCTTTACACATGGAGGTTCAAATGGTCTATAGGACTCTTGTTTGTCTTCTGGAAAATCTGAGTAGTCTTGATTTTTGCATTCTTCTGGACATCTCTTTAAATGATCCCAGGATACCGTTTGTGTGGTCTTTCCGCCATCTTTACTTATGAGGCAGACTTTAGTACTGTCAAAGTTGGAACTCAAAACGGTGTAAGGTTCTCTTTCCCACTGATCATCAAGTTTGTGTTTCCTTCTTTTTCTCTTTAAGACAGTACTTCCAGGTAGTATGGGTTCTGCTGGTGCACTTTTGTTGAAGTTCTTTTCTTGTCTTTCTCTGGACTTTTCTAGATTCTCTTCAACACAGGCTTGCACTTGTCTATACTGGTCTAGACGGTTGGTGTTCCAGTCAGCATTAGAAGTATCTGCTCTGGGTTTGACAACTCCGAGTTTTAGAACTACAGGTAGTCTTCCAGTACGGGCTCTGATTAGATAGGCGGGTGTACAGTTTGTAGAACTCACTGGAATGTGATTATACATGTCTACCAAATCAGGCAGTTTTTCTGGCCATTGGTTTCTTTCTTCAAGAGGTAGTATCTTGAGCATGTCAATCACAATGTTATTCATCTTTTCACATAACCCATTGGATTGGGGATGATATGGCATAGTTCTTATCGTCTTACAACCATAAGGATGACAAAACTCTTGAAAGATCTCTGCTTCGAATGCTGAGCCTCTATCCGTTAAAACTTGTTCTGGATAGGTAAGTGGTATACAAAAGACATTCTGGAAGGTCTTTGCAGCTGTTGCAGCTGTCAAGTCTTTTACAGATACGACCATCAGGAATCTGGAGTAATGGTCTACAATTGTCAAGGCGTAGGTGTAGCCAGTTCTACTTGGAGCTAACTTCACATGGTCCAAGGCTACAATTTGGAGTGTTTGCGTTGTTACAATAGGTTGAAGTGATGCTCTTTGACTCTGCTGGTCCTTCTGCGTAGGCTACATCGTTCACAGTTCTTAGACCATCTTTCTATGGATCCTCACATCCCAGTAGAATCTGTCTTTGAGCAACATTTCCAATTTCTTCCACCCAAAGTGTCCAGTTTGGTTGTGGCACGCGTTCAATATCATTTGAACTTCTGTCCGGGTACGATAATTTGCCAGACCATCTCGTAGGTTCTGAGATTGATGTACCTTCTGCAGAGCTTCTCCTGGTAAATGAACAGTTTGCTTGTTTCGCTCCACAGGTCTTTGGCTTCCGGCGAAGGATTTGAAGGTAACTTTGCCGACTCCTGAGTTATCATTTCTTTGATTAAGCTGATAGCCGGGTCACTGTCTTGAGCTTCCTTCCAGCCGAAGTGTTGTAACGGGTTCAATACTCTCTCAGGAAGTTCTGTGCTGACTTGCTGACATTGGGATACGCTCAACTTAATGAAGGCGGGTAGCTCTATCTCTTCCAGCTCATCCTCATCCACTCCCATATCCGCTAGATGGGGCATCCTGGATAAGGCATCTGCCTTGCCATTGTTATGCCCAGCCCAGTATTTGATGGTAAACTGGTAATTGGATAATCTTGCCATCCATCTCTGTTTAATGGCTTCCAATTTCGCAGTTTCCAGGTGGGTCAAGGGGTTGTTATCTGTAAAGGCAGTAAATTTGTTTGATGCCAGGTAATGTTTAAATCTTTCTGTGATGGCCCAGACCAAGGCCAGAAACTCCAACTTGAACGAGCTGTAGCTGTCAGGGTTCCTATTGGTAGGGCGGAGCTTCCGGCTAGCATAGGCAATCACTGTCTCTTTGCCTTCCTGCTTCTGGGAAAGTACCGCTCCTAACCCCACGTGACTGTTATCGGTGTACAGTAGGAATGGTAGGTTGTAGTCGGGGTAAGCCAGGATCTCTTCACCTGTTAGGGCCTCTTCCATCTGTTGGAATGACTCTTCTTGTTCCTTGCCCCACTCTAAGGGTGGATCTCTGGACTTGCCTTTCTGGGGTTGGCCTACTAGGAGGTTCTGCAGTGGAGCAGCCTTCTTCGTGTACTCCTTTATGAATCTCCGGTAGTATCCCACCAATCCCAGGAACTGATGTACCTCCTTGAGGGTTTTTGGTTTTGGCCATTCCTTGATGACAGTGATCTTGTCTGGATCTGCAGCCACTCCTTCGGAATCGACTATGTGTCCCAGGTACCATACCTTTGGTTTTAACAGGTGGCAACACTCCATCAGCCTCTGGAACATTCCAGGTGCATTACATAGTCCGAAGGGCATGCTGTTGAATTCACATAGGCACATGGGCATGGTAAATGCCGTCTTTTCATGGTCATCTTCTGCAACGGAGACCTGCCAGTACCCACTAGTGAGATATAGGGTTGAAAAGTAATTGACAGACTTCAATGCAGCTAGTGATTCTTCAATGCATGGTAACGGGTAAGCATCTTTGTGTGTTATGCGATTTATTTGCCTGTAATCTACACACATCCTCATGCTGCCATCTTTCTTTTGGACTAGGACTATGGGGCTGCCCAAGGACTACAACTATCTCTGATAACCCCTACGTCCTTCATGTCCTGTAACATCTCATTGACTTTCTGATAGTGTGCAGGTGGAATAGGCCTGTATCGCTCTTTGATTGGTGGATGTGTTCCTGTAGGGATGTGATGTTGTACCCCTTGATCTTACCAAAGTCAAGTGGATGTTTACTGAATACTTGTTCAAATTCTTGGACTACCCGGTAGACACCTTGCTTTTGATGCACGGGAGTGGAGTCAGTCCCTACACGGAGCTGTTGACACCAATCATCTAGCTGCCCCTTAGCATTGTTATCTTCTGCCTCCTTGGAGAGAAGTAAGGGTCCCACTGCTTGTATTTTGTTGTTACCTACAGTGTACAACTTAGCAACAGTGGTATACCGGGTAGTTTGACCTCCTCTTTGCCACAGTTTAAGATGCAAACTGGTACTCTTCCCTTGTGTACATCAACAACCCCCCTGGCTGTCAAGAGTGTAGGCCTGTGCTCTGATCTGATGGGCTCCACTAATGCCTGATAGTCCTGCCCTCTCAGACCTATAGCTGCTCGACACCAAATCATCATTTCACTCATTGGAGGTATTACAATAGGAAGCGGGTCTGTTACCCGTACTGTACCAGTTTCACCAGCTGTAAGTTTTACCTTTTGTTGATGCAGGGGGGCTCTTAACTGTCTCTGGAGAACCTGAAGACTCACCTATTCCGTCAAGCCTACAACCTGCCATGAGACCCAGGCGACCGCCCCATACCTGACATTCCCCCATCCTACTGTATCCCAACCCGCCCCTCGTAGACTGTGAGCCCTCGTGGACAGGGTCCCTTCCCCTCCTGTACCTGTACGTCTTGATCGCCTAGATTTAGAGTACTTGTTCTTGTCTCCCTTATCCTCATGTAAAGCGCCATGGAACCTAATGGCGCTATATAAATAAATAATAATAAATAATAATAACCTTCTTCTGCCCAGGTTTGGCAGTGTCTGCAATCTGTTGAAGCAAAAACAACACTTCCTCCATGCAATTGCTAACAACATTTTTACAGAGGATAATGTATGGATCTCTGTTTTTGGGATTCTCTTCCACTACAATAACCCCTTAGTCTTGTAATTCCACCCTCCCCACTTTTATGGGTACTTCTCTAACCCCCAATATAGTGAGTGTTTCACCGTTAGAAGCATAAATGTTAAGGTTGATATCAAGTGGCTTAAGTTCATTACATGACCAAAATTGTTTGTAAAGGATATCAGGTATTTTGTTCACTTGTGACCCGGTGTCCAACAAAGCAGGTGTCTAAGTGCCATCTAGTATGATCGACAGGAACGGTCGCTGTCTAATATAGGTATCATACCAGCTGGCTGGGCCCTGTTGAGTTACTCCTGGGGTTCGGCCCCGGCCCCCAGGGTCTGCTCGTTTAAAGGACAGTACCTCGCAATGTGGCCTGTCTTGTTGCAGCGTCAGCAGATGGGTTTCCCGGTGGAGCTGTAGCAGTTGGTGGTCCTCCCTCTGGGTGACGTGGTCTTCCTCCTTCTCTTCCACGGGACATCCTCCGGGCTGTCGGAAAGCTGGATTAGAAGCTGAAGTTTAGGCAGCGGCTTTGGTTATGGCCCCTGCTGCAGCTGTAGGGCTTCTATGACAGTTGGCGCACCTCGGCATATAAAGAGTCAATCCTGTCAGAGGTTGCGGACTGACCATGGACTCTCTACTGTAGGCACAGGTACTGGTGTTGTTGTAGCTGGAGCTTTGCCACCTCACCACCGCCGGATGGCAGCATCAGGAGTCTCCACTGGCTGTAAACCCTTTATGGCCATGTCCTTTAAAGTGTTAAAGTCAGCGTCCGGGTTATTCAGGGACCACCAGCGCAGGGTTTTGTTGTCCTCTGGTGATAGGAGCCCCCGGATAAATTACTCAATCAAAAGTTTATTTTCATCAGGGACACTAGCAGGGTTGACTTGCTTTAAGGCCCGCAGCGACTCCTGTAGGCGCCAGGCATAGGTCATGATTGTCATCCTCAGGCTTTTGATAGCAATGATAAAAGCACATCCTTATATCAGCCTCATTACAGTCCTCGAAAGCAACTTTTAATTTGTCCAAAATTACAGCTACTGACCCCCGGGCAGTGGCGGACCAAGATTCATCTTCTCTCTCTGCTGCACCAGTTAACTGTCCCAGTACCAAAGCAGCGCGCTGCCTGCCAGTCATTGCATACATGTCCAGTACGCTGCAGATTTTTCTTTTGAAGGCAGGCAGGGTATCAGGGTGACCATAATACCAGGGTAACCACTTAGCACCCGGCACATACGGTAGCGAGATCGGCATGATCAGAGCTACTGCGCCTGGTGGGTCAACCGCGCTACTGGTTGCAGCCATGGTCATTTGGGGGTGATTCACGGGGTCTGTGAAGTTGTTTTCGTCATTGCTGAATGAGGCAGACATTTTTGGGGCCCCCCTAGTGAATCACGGCCAGTCGTTAAACAGTTAAGAAGTTCGGGACTTTCTGGATTAGGCTGCTGTGCTTCGGGGATTTTCGGCAGAGCAGTGGGCGTGTTACATTTTCGCGCTCTGCAAGCTGTCACACCCCCTTTCTTTCCCGCTCAGCACACAGTAATGGCAGCTTAATTTTAACAGTCACAAATCACTGTTAAACTCTGCACACAGTACCCAGTAGCACCGGGCATGGGATCCTGTTCATGAGCGCCAGAAAAAGTTATGTGTCAACCGAGGTAGTGGGGCCTCGGGTATCTGGGCCCTTTTCCATTGTGGTCAGGGGGATGTCCCTAGTGGCCAGCGCGGACCCGTGGTCCCGGAGACCAGACTTTTAAAAAAAGGGGGTATATATATATGATGCAGCCAAGACTAGGGGTACTCAGACACCAGGACTGATGGCGGCTTGGATGGGGAGATCACAGGTGGTCGGGATCCCGGTTCTGTGCCCTAGTTATCATTTGAGTAGATGGTGGGGGGGAGAAGGGAGTATTTACAGGGAAACATGATGCCACCTGTAATTCCCGGTAAAATGGCACCAGTGCTGCAAGCCGGCCGCTGAGGTGATGGTGGGTGCAGCAGAGAGTAGTTTAGCTCCCTACAGGTGGAGCTATTACCTCAGGGCAGCGATGTAGGATTGTGGATGAGTGGAGTTGTAGTGATGGTTGGTGTTGCAGTTCTTACCCCTCTGCTGAGCTGCTGATGGTTCTGAGCCCTCCGGGCACCGGCGGGAAGAATAACGGAAACCAGTTCAAGTTTCACTCCACTTTACTAGGTACCGGTTGATGGCAAAATGAAACACAGTACAGTTTGGTTGCAGGGTGTTTGTTGCCAGTTCAGGGTCCCCCTTATGGAGTCTCTAGATGTTTGCGTTCTTTGTCCTTCACGGTTTCCTTTCCTCTTCCTAGTTCTTCCACCCTCGCAGAGCTCCCCCGCCAGTCCCCTGATCTCTCATGATGGGGCACAGTTCTCCTTTACCGGTTCAGATGGGGCCGATTACTTCTCTAGCCACCGGTACTCGGGCCGTTACTCCTGTGGTCTAGGATCTATTTGTGGTCCTGAGGGGAGAGGTACCTTGTGGCGCTGTCAGCAACCGGTTCCTAGGGGCCTGCAGCTTGTCAGTCTTCGGATAGAGTTAAACTTCTATCCGCCTCGGCTTCCAGCATTGCAGGTGTCTCCCTCAACACGACCAGCTGGCTCCAACCATCCCTGGCCCATTGCCTGCTGTCCTGGGCTCCCACGTAAAGATGGGGCTCTCTCCTGTTAGCTGTGCTGGCAGGTCTGTCCTTCCTGACTGCCTCCCCAGCACTGTCTAACAAAAAACTCTCACTCTCTCCTACATCTACCCTAGGCTCCACCTACTAAATTACCGGTTCCCCCTACTCTAGTGGCCTAATCCTAGGTGAGTGCAAGTACAGACTCCACATGTTTAACCCTGAACCAGCAACTTACAGAGATATCACATTTGGTTGTCATACTGCAATACCTCCCTGTGGTGCCCAGCCGCAGGGGAGCCACATATAAAGGGGAATAAAATTTATAATATAGTTCTCATGATGCCACCCTTAGCTTCAGGTGATTGAGCAACAGAACCGCTTCAGTCCTCCAGAGGGTGATGGTATAGAGGCCTTGATGGTACAGCTCCCTGTAGGTGGAGCTAACCCCCCAGGGGCAGGGATGCACCGGTGAGGGTAGGGGTGCTGGTAATGGATGGATGGATGAGCTGGGGCCTGGCCGGATGACAGGGGCGCGGGGAAGGAACTGACACACACACCGCTGGTCACTCTTTACCTTTTTACTGGTGTTGAAGCATGTTGGCCTAATGCATATTGATCTGTATGTATTGCAACAACTATTGTTTGTTTAATATGATGTGATTTTATGTCTGTATGCATATTGTTCAGATGTCAACAAAGTTATGAAAAGAAAAAAGGTCCTCATTCAGAGACAGGATGTCCCTCCCCCTGCTCCATGCATGCACATTCTAGTGTGGAACTGAAGCTGAAGGTCACAGCAGATTTCTCTCTCTCTCTCCAGATACCAGATTGATCCTATTCTCATGTTATAAGCTGGATGTTGATTTCATACGGTGCTAGGAGATTTCCCCAAAACATGGCCAAATTATCACGGAGCAGTTGTAGTCCCAATGATTGCTTTCCCTCCAATGGTGGAACCAACACTAGAACCCGTGTTACCCGAAGAAGTCCCAAGACCTGAAGAACTGGAAGTAGAACCCGTAGAGGAAGAATCAATTCCCGGTCCCGGTGAACTTGCCAGTCCTACAGTCAGTTCTTCATCTTCTATAGTACCAAACACTACAAGTAGGTACATGCCCACCAGCACCAATAGGCTACATGCAAGTAGTATACCTGTTTTACGCAGATCAGAGCGTAGTACCAGAGGTCGGTTACCAGCTAGGTACAGGGATTAAAAAGGTCAAATTAACTGTAAAATGTAAATATGTTTGTGTAAATATAAATTCAATTTGGTAGATAGTGTCCAAGAGGGTGGAGGAACTGGATTAACCCCCATGTACATTAAGTTAGGGAAAGAAAGTGCCTGAGGGTGGTGTAGAGAATCCAGGCCTCCTAAGCAGATATGCCCGTGGACAAATGTACATAGTTAATGCAACGTTTTAAAAAGCCCAGTACCTACAGAGACTATCCTGTATGAACTTTTTGCATATTCTTCAAACTTTTTCCTTTAATTTTATTTTTATGGACCATACTACCATGGACTGTGGTATAAACTTTCTTGTATATATTCATCAGCCCGGAGGCAAAAGACTAAACCCCTGGAAGGACTGCTTTTTGAATTTTTGGACTGTTTTTAAACTTTAGTGATTTTTGTAATTTTTACTTTTAAGTCTTTGTAAATATTGTTTGTTTCTTTATTGTTCCACAGTCCCGGAGTACTGTCTTTAACTAAGGGGGAATGTGGCACCCCAAGGGTTAATGTGCCACAGAAACAGCAACACAGGTTTAATCCCCACACAACACTACACTAGAAAGTGGGAGGAGCTTAGGTGGTACCTGCACTAGTGGGAGGAGCTAAAGTTGTTTACCACAGACCAGGAGTGACAGTTAGTCAGTTTAGTCTGGAGCAGGAGCAGAGTCAAGTAGAAGTGGAGGCTCTGAGAGGTCTGAGGATAGGAGACAGAGGAACAGAGGAAGAGAGGAACATACCCTGGATAAAGAGTTACCCCAAACTTAACCCCGGAGAGGTGCTTAAGACGGATACCGGATCCGAGGCTGTGCCTGAGACAGACAGGACAGTAAATACCGGAATAGTGAAGGTCCACCATCTTCACAGCACCATAGCAAAGCAACACGGAGGGGTCAGTGACACAGAGGACTCAAGTTGCCTAGCAGATTGGTACCGGTGGGAAGAGACAGGGCCAGCAGTTCAGCTACAAGCGGCAGCAGGGCCACACACAGTGCACAAGTAAGAAGCCAAGGACCCGGTCAGGGTGGGAGCAACCCGGTACAGACTCCGTGGACAATACTGTGTTATACCATCTGCAAGTAAAGACTTGGAAAACAACAGAAACCGTGAGTGTGTGTGATCCTTATGCTGAAGCCCCACTTGCCCTCATATACTGCCATTCCCTCTACTCTCATCATCTCTACTGCTACCCCTACTCTCCTGCAACATCAATAACCATCCTCACAGACTTTAACTACTACTACCACTGCACCGGGGAACCCAGTTCTACCCACTGGAACTATTCCATCCAAGCTGCTATCCCATCATCCCCGGAGGTTCTGCAGCAGCCCCATCATTGACCGCATATAGTGGGTGGCGTCACGACTGACAAATCCCTGTAAATAACCCTCCATTTTATTGTGCGGGCCCGGGACACAGTCCGGCCCAGGACCGCCGTGACATTCCCCAGCAGCACCCCGGTCCGGCACCAAATACCCTGTCCCAGTGGGCTCCACATTAATCATATTTTGAATATTGCTGACTGGCATTATCAATTACTTCAATATCTTTTTGTATCCCTTTTCTGTTTTATACAGTTCAACTATCTATTCCCATAGATCCACTGACAATTCTTTTGCTTTCCCCATGACTCACAATCCAGAAAAGTCAGGGGCTGGATGAAAGATGCAAGAGTCTGTCTGGATCCAAGAAACTCACTCAGCTTTTATGCACACACTGATTACAAGCAAACAGATTACAGATGAGGATGTTATCTTTATTACCCATTCACACCCATTTGTGTCAACGTCTGTGCATGTTATCAGGCCAAAATCACCAGGGTCTGTGAACTTTTGATAATTTGGATGATTTTGGTTGTCATTATGATTTAAAAAGAGAAAACACAGTAGTTTGACAATAAATGGCTTCAGTCAACCACTAACCATGAGTGGAAAAAAAGATGTTGTGCTATCATTCATATTCTCTGAAAAGAGGCCAAGAAAGCAAAAAATCTGCTGGGGTATGTAAACTTTTAATAACAACTGCATTTAGAAAACAGTGTCGAATGTTCCCAATACAAGGAAAAAGTAAGTTTATAAAGATATTTTGCTTAACTCGTTTTTGAACACAACTGTACACGACCCATGCATGTCTGAGCTTCTTGATCCCATTCAATTGGAAATGGGTGCAAAGGACAACTCGGCCAATTACTCATTGAGGTAGGTTAGGCTAGGGTCACACCAGCGTTATGATGTGCATTTAGGGGGGTTCCGCTTAAACTTAGAATTTGGCATCATTAGCGCTCTGTTACCGAAAAGGTAAGACTGCATTAACGCTGTCAATTCATCTCTATGGCTGACGGAACCCAACGCGCATTGCAAATGCCAGCATCTAAGTGCTAGAGTTTGAAATCTCACGCTTTTTCCAACCGCATCACATGACGCGCGCTTCCGACCCGCTGTACTGTTTTTTTACCCTGTCTCAACTGATTTAAAGTGTGTTTTTGAAATCTGGATAGTGCCAATTTCTCTTGCGAATTCGCTGAGTTTTGTGTGCAGATTTTGCCCATAGACTTGCATTAGTTGCAGAAAATCCACAGATAAAAAACCCACGTGCATTTTTTGTGTTTCTGCTATTGAAATCTACTATTACAATCCTGTACAGATTACATGATTTATCATTGACATTTTGTCAAAGCAAAATAACTACATTTTTTAATAAAACTGTTTTGTTATCAAAAAGACACGAAAAACGAACATTTCAAAAACGGATATTTAACACGCACTGCAGGTCAGTTTATACTAAGGAAAAAAGAAGCACAGTAGGCATAAGATCTCCATAAATCCCATCCACATTGCGAGAACTATATGAAGTTGTGATTTTGACCTAGCTACAATTCTAGGCATCAAAAACCTCACCAAACTCTCATTGTGAGAATGTCGCCTACAGTTAATAATGGGTCCTAATACTGGCTACATTCACATGTTCAGTTTTCGGTTAATTTTTCGCATCAGCATTTACAAGCCAAAACCAGGAGTGGATGAAAAATACCGAAGTGGTGATGTCTTTCTGTTAGACAATGTTTACACTGAGTATTTGGTCAGTATTTTACATCAGTATTTACAAGCCAAAACCAGGAGTGGATGAAAAATACAGAAGAGGTGACGTCTTTCTATTAGACCATGTTCACACTGAGTATTTGGTCAGTATTTTACATCAGTATTTACAAGCCAAACCCAGGAGTGGAACAATCAGAGGAAAAGTCTAATAGAAACATGTCACCGCACTTTTGTATTTATCACCCACTCCTGATTTTGGCTTATAAAAACTGAAGTGAAAAACTGCCCAAAAACTGAACATGTGAAGGTAGCCTTAGTTCTTTCCCAACTTCAAAAGATGCATATATGATCAGCCTGATCCTTGGTTAAAGGGGTTGTCCGGTCTTAAGCTATACGTCTACAGTCTCTCTATGGGTAGTGTCACACTAGCGTTAGCCATTTGGCTGACCGTTCCGTCTAAAACTTAGAATTCTGCAGCCTGAGCGCAAGCGTTCACATGCTGTAACGTTGTGTTTAGGCTGCCTATACATTCCTATGGTTACCGTTCTCCCAGCGTAGCCAGCCACCTGACACAGAAGTACCGGATATGCGCTATTTCTGAGCGCACAGGAAAACACTGCAAACCGTGTTTCCATGTGCGCTGGGAAATAGCGCATATCCGGTACTTCTGTGTCAGGTGGCCGGCTACGCTGGGAGACCGGTAACCACAGGAATATATAGGCAGCTTAAACACAACGTTACAGCATGTGAACGCTTGCGCTCAGGCTGCAGAATTCTAAGTTTTAGACGGAACCATCAGCCTTTTGGTTTTGGTTAGTGTGATCGTAACCTATGTCTCATTCCATGGGACGGTAGACTTGTGAATTCTTACATTGCATGCACTGCATGCTGTGAGGATTTTCTGGTACTGGCAATGGGAAGTTATGTGACTGCAAGTAGGTGATTTACATACTTGTGGCACCATTCGACTAGACTGTATCTAGCCTTGCACAATACACTTTCCTTGAGCAAGGCTGGATACAGTCTAGCTGGCACGTAAAGGCATGTATGCAAATTATGTACTTGCGATGATGCAGCCGCAGCTCCCGGGACTGGAGAATCCTCACAGTGTGCAATGCACGCGATGTGAGGATTCACAAGTCTGCAGGAACATAGAGTGACTACAGGCTTGTAGTATAAGTCTGAACAACCCCTTTGTTATGTGATATTTCTGATATGTAGATGTAACATCTATATGAAATGCTATTGTATTTCCTATCTCAATCCCTACTGTTATCGCTGTCTGTTGACAGGCTCATCCATTATAATCCATTAACTTTTATCTTCTATTTTCCTTTATGAAGACGAGAAATTAAATTATTGTTAATGTTCCTCTCATGGAAGAGACCTACGAAGTAATTTTTATTAATATAACATTCACTTTCAGTGCAGAAATCACTTATCTGTATTATCACAAGTACAGCTCCTCATGGTATAAAAGCAATGACATAATTGTTTCACTCTTTATGTAATCCATCCATGAAAACAGATCAATACTTTCATTGATGCGCAGACGGATCCAGAATTTAACTGGGTTAAGCAGATTACATTATACACTTTACCCATAGCCAACACATACCTTCAAATTATCGCCTGTCTCACTAAAGGAAATGGTGTATCAATCTTGACTGCAAGAGAAATCACATGCCAGGCCTTCTATTAGTTACTCCTAGGATACAGATAAGAGGGTGGATGGAGATTAAGTGGATTGACATTAGCTTCACAGTATCTAATGCAAAAAAATAAGACTTTTTTTGTTTTTATTGTAACAGAGGGACAAGATACCTTCTTTAGAAATTCAATCTTGAGAAAGAGCTAAAGAGTAAAGAAAACTCATCAATTATTTCACTTACATTAGCGGTTCTTAAACTTTAAGAAAATCTAAATCAGATATGACCTATTGTTTCAATCAGGATTTTATTTTAACTATATATTTTTTTTTTTTTTTTAAATCTTAACAAATGTTTGTTTTTTTTCATTTAACAATTTGTGTTAGGAAAAAAAAAAACAAAAGGCTATTTCAGACTTGTACTTCTTAAGGCCACTTTACACACACCAACTTACCGTATCTGTCCAACTTCTGACCAACTTGCTGGTTGCAGTGAAATCATGGACACATTGCTCCATTGTACACAGTCACAAAATGTTACAATGTGTCCATGATTTCACTGCAACCAGCAAGTTGGTCAGAAGTTGAACAGATAAGTTGGTGTGTGTAAAGTGGTCCTTATTCTTTGCTTAATCCTTTTCATGAGTCTCACATCATCACAGGCAGGATTAAAATCACTGGCAATAGCTCTATACATAGCTGATAATGTGGAATCCATAATTCACAAAAGGTGACGTCACAACTCCCCTCCCCCACTCTTGAATATTGAGCAAAAGGAACTATTACATCCTAAACCGAAAATGATTCCTCCAAAGAGAATTCCCATTGTGACCACATATTGTTAGGCTAGTAGAAAAATTATGGCTATTGTTAAAAAACATTGGCCTTTACTTACAAAGGGACATGCCGAGGTTGAGGAGTTCAAACTGTTCCCTCTAATATCTTATAGGAAGGGACACAGTTTGAAAGACGATTTGGTCCATGCGGACATTGGTAGCACCAAAAAAGATATCCAAAGAACTTTTGCACCACCCAGCCTGGGAAATTTTCCCTGTCTGGGGTGTGCGTGCTGTGGAAACCTTTTAAAGGGTCGGTACTTTAGTCATCCACGTTCGGGGAAAAGATACGAAATTAAAAGGAGATATACGTGCAACAGTAATTTTGTTATCTATACAATCTGTTGCCCTTGTGGTCTTCTCTATGTGGGGGAGACGACTATGGAGGTAAAGGCCCGCATAGGGAAGCACAAAAGTACTATCCGAACGGGTTTGACTGATCTGCCGGTACCTAGACATTTTCATGCAATGGGCCACACGGTCAACCAACTTAGATTTAGGGTTATAGACGATGTGCCCCCCCTAAGAAGAGGTGGTAACCGGGTGGCTCAATTTAAGATGAAAGAATTAAAATGGATATTTGAGTTAGATACCTTGTCCCCAAAAGGCATGAACGTAGATTATAATCAGCGGGGATATCTGCTTGGTTCTTGTTGATTTTTTTCCTTCCTTATCATCATGTAATAATTGTTTTTATTTTTTTTTATATCACTTTCGATTTAATCTAGATGGATGACTATCATTCTCTATGGGATGGCAATTGTTGTTCGATAATTTTACAAAACTTCTATAATTTGGAAAGGGATTCTGTACACGGGCATTATTTGGTAATGTATATAGATGAGGGTGGTTGTATAAAAATGAAAAGGTTACTTCAGTGACCAAGTGGTCTTTTTGTCCATGTTAGGATTTGCTATTATGACTATTTGGCACTTTGATGTGGTTGTTCTGGTAATACATATGGACACATCAGGGATTGAGAGCATTTATATGTATTAGCACCTACATTTTGAACAAATATTTGCATATAGTTATATAGAGGTAATTTACTCCTATATATATTTGCATTGTATATGGCTTTATGCAAATTGTTTCCCTATATATATAAGAAAATGGTTCTACCCTTGTCCTCTCTAAGAGCTATGTACTGCCCCTTTAATGACTTAATTACACAAAAGTTCCCCTATGATAATTGGTTATGTAATATAGTATTCCAATGGGCTGGTAATTGTGCTTCCTTTTATAGGTAAATTAATCTATTATGATATATGATGATTAAATATGCGCCGCCACTTTTGAGTGTATTTAAAATGCTTGTGCCGGGATTAAGTGTTCTGTTCCGGCGCCGACATCCGGAAATACATCAAGAGCTCTCCTCACAGAATGACAGGAGGACTGCCCAATAGAAGACGGACGCCGGCGCATGCGCAATGGTATTCCGGAAGTGCGCGGTCCCGATAGGTGGAGGATCAATGTGACGTGGAGTCACTATGACGACGGATGATGCCTGCAGGTGATTGGCCAAACACCGGTATTACTTGCTATTGAGAATACTGGACTATCTATAGGGTGATGTGCAAACTGTGTGTGCGCGCTTACGTGATTATATGCCCCCATTATGGTACTGTATTGGTAGTCGATCTATGTCTAGTGATTAGGTGATTTTTAACTTTGTTTACTTTTCACTCCCCATTGATTGGTTGTTTGTTAATGGGGGTGGAGTTTTATACTATAAAACACATGATGTATCTGTGTGATTTATGCACTTGAAGAAGGTTTTTAACCGAAACGTGCTGTGGTGGATGGAATAAAGTTTTGAAGATTTAAGCTACCAGCTTGTGAGGCGCTGTTCTTCCCTTTACATCCACTAGTTCAGTCTCTAACATTGGAGCCATTAATTTGTTACTGACCCTTAGGTCATTTGCCTGAAGTTCCAATCATCAGGAGGACTTCACGCTACTCCAAAGTCATTTTGCTGTTTCGGAACAATTGAGATCACTTACTAACTGCAGCCTTTTTAGGTGTAACTTAATCTCCATGTCCGAGTTCAAATGTAGTCAAGTCCTTTCTGATTCTCAGATGGAGTCAGTCCTGTATCCTAGTCACTGGCTCATCCTCCAGTGGGCTAATTGTACAACTTAAATCTTCCATGCCCTACAGTCATGAAATTGTTGAGCAAGTCCTATCTTAACAACATTCCCCGCTCCTCCTACATGGCCGCTTTTAATGTGTGCAGCTGCAGATGGATTTCCCTAACAACCAGCATATGTCAGGTTTAGGAACAGCGTAATGGAGACATCTTCTGGAAGGTTTTAGAAAGGTTTTCTTCTAGATTTCATTTACAAAGTATATTTGAAAGTTTATTTTAATCACTTGCTTTACATAACATCTATATGTGACACAGACACTGCCACCACCCTCTACAACACCACATTAACCAAGGCGCTAGACCTAGCAGTCCCCCTCACACACCACGCTCCATGCACTAATAGGCAACCCTGGCACACCACCCTCACTAAAGACCTGAGACGGGCATCCAAGGTCGCCGAGAGGCGATGGAAAAAATCACGTTCCACTGAGCATTTTGCGCTGTTCAAACAGTCCCTCATTGCCTTCAAGACTGCACTTGCCACCGCCAAACAAACCTTCTTCTTATCCCTAATAACCTCCCTGTCCCACAATCCCAAGCAACTTTTCAAAACCTTCAATTCCTTACTCCGCCCGCCTGCTCCCCCTCCCTCTCCCCTTATCTCTGCAGAAGACTTTGCCTCCTTCTTCAAAGAAAAGATTGACAGAATCAGAGACAGCTTTGATCCACTGTCCCCACAGCCTCCCCTCTCACCTATACTGCCCTCTACTTCCATCAACTGCTTCCCCCTATAACTGAAGACCAGCTCTCTTCCCTCCTGTCAAAATCACACCTCACCACCAGCGCCCAAGACCCACTCCCATCCCACCTCATTCCCAACCTCACCTCCGTTATCATCCCAGCCCTAACTCATCTTTTCAACCTATCACTCACCACCGGCACCTTCCCCTCAGCCTTCAAACACGCCTTGATCACACCCATCCTCAAAAAACCCTCCCTCGATCCCACAACTGTCTCCAACTACCGCCCTATATCTCTCCTCCCTTTCGCCTCTAAACTACTTGAACAGCATGTCCACTCTGAGCTGTCCTCTCACCTCTCCTCCTGCTCCCTCTTTGACCGCCTGCAATCTGGCTTCCGACCCCTCCACTCCACTGAAACAGCCCTGACCAAAGTCACAAATGACCTACTGACTGCCAAAAGCAAGCGCCACTACTCTGTCCTCCTCCTCCTCGACCTGTCAGCCGCCTTCGACACTGTTGACCACTCCCTTCTACTACAGATCCTGGAATCTCTTGGCATCACGGACCTTGCCCTCTCTTGGATCTCCTCATACTTAACGGACCGCACCTTCAGCGTCACCCACTCCCACACATCCTCCTCGCCCTACCCCCTATCTGTTGGGGTCCCCCAGGGCTCGGTTCTTGGACCATTACTGTTCTCAATCTACACTCTCGGCCTAGGGCAACTCATTGAGTCCCATGGCCTCCAATATCACCTCTACGCAGACGACACCCAAATCTACCTGTCTGGTCCTGACATCGCCTCCCTTCTATCCAAAATTCCACACTGCCTGTCCGCCATCTCATCCTTCTTCTCTGCTCGCTTCCTTAAGCTGAACATGGACAAAACTGAGTTCATAGTCTTCCCCCCAAGACGCTCCCCCTCACTACCTGACCTATCCATCGTCGTCAACGACTGCTCTCTCTCTCCAGTCCCCATGCCAAGTGCCTCGGGGTTATCCTTGACTCTTCCCTCTCCTTCAAGCCCCACATCCAGGCCCTCGCCACCTCCTGCCAACTCCAGCTCAAAAACATCTATAAGATTCGCGCTTTCCTTGACCACGACACTGCTAAAACCCTTATTCATGCTCTCATCATCTCCCGCCTCGATTACTGCAACCTCCTGCTCACCGGCCTCCCCAATACCTCCCTTGCACCTCTCCAAACTATCTTGAACTCCGCTGCCCGCCTAATCCATCTGTCTCCCCGCTACTCCCCTGTCTCCCCCCTCTGCCAAGCCCTTCACTGGCTCCCTACTTCCCAGAGATCCCGGTTTAAAACATTAACCATGACATACAAAGCCATTCACAACCTGTCCCCTCCATATATCTCTGACATGGTCTCCCGATACCTACCCTCACGCAACCTGCGATCCTCCCAAGAGCTCCTCCTCTACTCCCCCCTCATCTCCTCTTCGCACAACCGCATACAGGATTTCTCCCGTGCTTCACCCAGACTCTGGAACTCACTGACACAACACATCAGACATTCTCCTACCCTGGGAACCTTCAAAAGAAGCCTGAAGACCCACCTCTTCCGTCAAGCCTACCACCTGCAATAAGACCCGGTCCACCACACCGCCTCACGACTGGAACTTCCCCCTCCAACTGTATCCCCACCCGCCCTTCGTAGACTGTGAGCCTTTGTGGACAGGATTTCTCCCCTCTTGTTTCTGTACAACCGAATTGTCAACATTTATCAACATTTATTGTTACTTGTATTGTTACTATGTTACTTGTCCTAGTCTGCCCTTTTAGCATGTAAAGCGCCATGGAATATAATGGCGCTATATAAATAAATAATAATAATAATAATAATTATCATTAAAAAAAAATTTAAACGGCGGTTACACTTTAAACCTAGAACACGCAACCATAGAAATCTACACTTTCACATACCTGGGGCCTTTTAGGCCTGTGTGCAAATAACATGGAGTAACTCGAATAGAAATACTTTTCAAAGTGTATTTGAGATGTGAATATTTCAAAACATTATAATTACCGTATGTGCATAAAACAAAAGAAAGTAATTACACCGACTTAAAACGCCCAATATATGCATTCTATATAATTCTTTATATATATATCTATTATATAATTGCTGTAACTGACTTCCGTCGGAGCGGCGCAACTTCCGGTGGCTTGGTTAGCGAGTCCAGGCTTCATCTCCCGGACTCTGTCCGTGGCCGCGTAGCGGCCACGGCGTCTCCCGAAGCAATGCCCGCAACGCGGGCATTGCGAGTCGTTGCAGCCTCGCAAAGCAATGCCCGTGAAGCGGGCATTGCGAGTCGCTGCCACCCAACGCTAACCAAGCCACAGAAGCGCATACGACTGTAGTGTACACCGCTATAGTATACTACAGTCCCATGCGCCAACGACTCGCAATGTTCGCTGCCGCTTAACACGCGTATGCCCATGGGACTGTAGTATACCATCGCGCTGTACACCGCCGCCGAAGTCCCACTACCCTCTGCCACAAGCCTCTACCCCCTAAGTCCCGTCCCACTACCCTCTGCCGCAAGCCCCTACCCCCTGCTGCCCTAACCCACTACCCCGCCAAACCCACTACCCTCTGCCGCACCTAACCCCTAAGCCACTACCCCGCCGCCTACCCCACCACCGAAGCCCCTACCCCCTGCCGCTTTAAGCCACTACCCCGCCGCACCCACTTCCCTCTGCCGCAAGCCCCTACCCCCTGCTGCCCTAACCCACTACCCCGCCGCACCCACTACCCTCTGCCGCACCTAACCCCTAAGCCACTACCCCGCCGCCGAAGCCCCTACCCCCTGCCGCCCTAAGCTACTACCCCGCCGCAGCCACTACCCTCTGCCGCAAGCCCCTACCCCCTTCCGCCCTAACCCACTACCCCGCCACAGCCACTACCGTCTGCCGCAAGCCCCTACCCCCTGCCGCCCTAAGCCACTACCCCGCCGCAGCCACAACCCTCTGCCGCACCTAACCCCTAAGCCACTACCCCGCCGCCGAAGCCCCTACCCCCTGCCGCCCTAAGCTACTACCCCGCCGCAGCCACTACCCTCTGCCGCAAGCCCCTACCCCCTGCCGCCCTAACCCACTACCCCGCCGCAGCCACTACCCTCTGCCGCAAGCCCCTACCCCCTGCCGCCCTAAGCCACTACCCCGCCGCAGCCACTACCCTCTGCCGCACCTAACCCCTAAGCCACTACCCCCGCCGCCGAAGCCCCTACCCCCTGCCGCCCTAAGCCACTACCCCGCCGCAGCCACTACCCTCTGTCGCAAGCCCCTACCCCCTGCCGCCCTAACCCACTACCCCGCCGCAGCCCCTACCCCCTGCCACCCTAACCCCAAGCCCCTACCCCCTGCCGCCCTAAGCTACTACCCCGCCGCAGCCACTACCCTCTGCCGCAAGCCCCTACCCCCTGCCGCCCTAACCCACTACCCCGCCGCAGCCACTACCCTCTGCCGCAAGCCCCTACCTCCTGCCGCCCTAAGCCACTACCCCGCCGCAGCCACTACCCTCTGCCGCACCTAACCCCTAAGCCACTACCCCCGCCGCCGAAGCCCCTACCCCCTGCCGCCCTAAGCCACTACCCCGCCGCAGCCACTACCCTCTGCCGTAAGCCCCTACCCCCTGCCGCCCTAACCCACTACCCCGCCGCAGCCCCTACCCCATGCCGCCCTAACCCCTAAGCCACTACCCCGCCGCCGAAGCCCCTACCCCCTGCCGCCCTAAGCCACTACCCCGCCGCAGCCACTACCCTCTGCCGCACCTAACCCCTAAGCCACTACCCCGCCGCCGAAGCCCCTACCCCCCTAACCCACTACCCCGCCGCAGCCACTACCCTCTGCCGCAAGCCCCTACCCCCTGCCGCCCTAACCCACTACCCCGCCGCAGCCACTACCCTCTGCCGCACCTAATCCCCTACCCCCGAAGCCGCACCAATCCCACTAACCAGCCGGAGCCACTACCCTCTGCCGCAAGCCCCTACCCCCTAAGCCGCACCTAACCACCTACCCCCGAAGCCGCACCTAAACCCCTACCCCCCCCTGCCCCCTAAGCCCCGCCGCACCTAAGCCCCTATCCCCTAAGCCCCGCCGCCTCCTAAGCTCCCGCCGCTAACACCTAAGGCCCTACACCCGAAGCCCCCGCCGTCCCCTAACCTAACGCCCCCGTCGATCACTTACATGCCTTCTTAGTCATCTGATCGTCCGTCCGATCCACAAGTCCTTCGTCCGGCCAGCCGTCCTCTTCCTCCGGCCCCGCCGCTCTTCTCTCTTCTTTCCGCCATCTCCGACTCTTCGTCCGGCCCCCGGGGTCTTCTGTCTTCTTTCCGCCAACTTCCATCTCCCACGTCCTCTTCACTTCTCATTAAGATACAATGGACGCAAAATCCGCCATTCTATCTCTATGAGATGTGAGCTGCTCTTCTGATTGGTCGCTCTCTAATGCCCTCAGCCAATCAGAAGAGCACCTCAGATCCCATTGAAATACATTAGCGGTGTGTCGCCGATTTTATGGCCGGCCACCTGGTTCTATTTGTCGACCCTAAAATCGCGGACACACCGCTAATGCATGTCTATGGCCAGTCCGCCCGATTTCGGATTGGACGCAGACCAATCAGAATTCGAGCTCACTGCCCATAGACATGCATTAGCGGTGTGTCCGCGATTTTAGGGCCGACAAAAAGAACCAGGTCGGCGGCCATAAAATCGCCGACACACCGCTAATGTATTTCAATGCGAAAAAAATAAAAAATTTAAATTATTTAATAATAAAAAAAATAAATTTACTAAAAATACAATAATTAAAATAATAATTAAAAAAATAAAATAAAAAATAATTAAAATAAATAAATTCAATAAAAATAATAATAAAAAAATTAAATATATGCTAATTATATCAGCCCTTTCAGCGGACCTGAAAGAGAACTGGGTCTCAGCCTAAATAATAAATTTAATAATAAAAAAAATAATTAAAAAATAATTAAAAATAATAAAAAATAAATAAAAATAATAAATAATTCAATAAAAATAATAATAAAAAAATAAATATATGCTAATTATATCAGCCCTTTCAGCGGACCTGAAAGAGAACTGGGTCTCAGCCTAAATAATAAATTTAATAATAAAAAATAATAAAAATAATTAAAAAATAATACAAAAAATAATTAAAAAATAATAAATAATTCAATAAAAATAATAATAAAAAAATTAAATATTGCTAATTATATCAGCCCTTTCAGCGGACCTGAAAGAGAACTGGGTCTCAGCCTAAATAATAAATTTAATATAAAAAAAATAATTAAAAATAATAAAAAATAAAAAAATTAATTAAAAATAATAAATAATTCAATAAAAATAATAATAAAAAAATTAAATATATGCTAATTATATCAGCCCTTTCAGCGGACCTGAAAGAGAACTGGGTCTCAGCCTAAATAATAAATTTAATAACTAAAAAAAATAATTAAAAAATAATTAAAAAATAATAAAAAAATAAATTAAAAATAATAAATAATTCAATAAAAATAATAATAAAAAAATTAAATATATGCTAATTATATCAGCCCTTTCAGCGGACCTGAAAGAGAACTGGGTCTCAGCCTAAATAATAAATTTAATAATAAAAAAAATAATTAAAAAATAATTAAAAAATAATAAAAAAATAAATTAAAAATAATAAATAATTCAATAAAAATAATAATAAAAAAATTAAATATATGCTAATTATATCAGCCCTTTCAGCGGACCTGAAAGAGAACTGGGTCTCAGCCTAAATAATAAATTTAATAATAAAAAAAATAATTAAAAAATAATTAAAAAATAATAAAAAAATAAATTAAAAATAATAAATAATTCAATAAAAATAATAATAAAAAAATTAAATATATGCTAATTATATCAGCCCTTTCAGCGGACCTGAAAGAGAACTGGGTCTCAGCCTAAATAATAAATTTAATAATAAAAAAAATAATTAAAAAATAATTAAAAAATAATAAAAAAATAAATTAAAAATAATAAATAATTCAATAAAAATAATAATAAAAAAATTAAATATATGCTAATTATATCAGCCCTTTCAGCGGACCTGAAAGAGAACTGGGTCTCTGCCTCAGGCTCACTTTAAATAAATAATAAATTTAATAAAAAAAATAATAATAAAAAAATAATTAAAAAATAATAAAAAAATAAATAAAAAATAAAAAAAATTAAATAAAAATAATAATAAAAAAATTAAATATATGCTAATAATATCAGCCCTTTCAGCGGACCTGAAGGAGAACTGGGTCTCAGCCTCAGGCTCACTTTAAATAAATAATAAATTTAATAATAAAAAAAAAAATTAAAAAATAATTAAAAAATAATACAAAAAATAAATAAAAAATAATAAATAATTACATAAAAAATAATAATAAAAAAAATAAATAAATGCTATTAATTGTATTATTAATTTTATTAATGCTATTAATAATGCTATTACTGCTAATAATAATGCTATTAATGCTAATATTTATGTTATTAATGCTAATAATTATGTTATTAATGCTAATAATTATGGTATTAATGGTAATAATAATGCTATTAACGCAAATAATATTGCTATTAATTCTATTATTAATGCTATTAATGCTAATTATTATGCTATTAATGCTAATAATTAGGCTATTAATGGTAATAAGAATGCTATTAATGCAAATAATATTGCTATTAATGCTATTATTAATGCTATTAATATTAATAATTATGCTATTCATGCTAATAATTATGCTATTAATGGTAATAATAATGCTATTAATGCAAATAATATTGCTATTAATGCTAATATTTATGCTATTAATGCTAATAATTATGCTATTAATGCTAATATTTATGCTATTAATGCTAATAATTATGCTATTAATGGTAATCATAATGGTATTAATGCAAATAATATTGCTATTAATGCTATTAATGCTAATAATTATGCTATTAATGTTAATAATTATGCTATTAATGCTAATAATTATGCTATTAATGGTAATAATAATGCTATTAATGCAAATAATATTGCTATTAATGCTATTATTAATGCTATTAATGATAATAATTATGCTATTAATGCAAATATTTATGCTATTAATGCTAATAATTATGCTATTAATGCTAATATTAATACTATTAATGCTAATTATTATGCTATTAATGCTAATATTTATGCTATTAATGCTAATAATTATGCTATTAATGGTAATCATAATGGTATTAATGCAAATAATATTGCTATGAATGCTATTAATGCTAATAATTATGCTATTAATGTTAATAATTATGCTATTCATGCTAAAAATTATGCTATTAATGGTAATAATAATGCTATTAATGCAAATAATATTGCTATTAATGCTAATATTTATGCTATTAATGCTAATAATTATGCTATTAATGCTAATATTTATACTATTAATGCTAATAATTATGCTATTAATGCTAATATTTTATGCTAATTAATGTTAATAATTATGCTATTAATGCTAATAAATTATGCAATATAATGGTAATAATAATGCTATTTAATGCAAATAATTATTGCTATTAATGCTATTATTAATGCTATTAATAGTTAATATTATGCTATTAATGCTAAATATTTTATGCTAATAAATTATGCTATTAATGCTAATATTAATACTATTAATGCTAATAATTTATGCTATTAATGCTAATATTTATGCTATTAATGCTAATAATTATGCTATTAATGGTAATTATAATGGTATTAATGCAAATAATATTGCTATTAATGCTATTAATGCTAATAATTATGCTATTAATGTTAATAATTATGCTATTCATGCTAATAATTTGCTATTAATGGTAATAATAATAATGCTATTAATGCAAATAATATTGCTATTAATGCTAATATTATATGCTATTAATGCTAATAATTATGCTATTAATACTAATATTTATACTATTAATGCTAATAATTATGCTATTAATGCTAATATTTATGCTATTAATGCTAATAATTATGCTATTTATGGTAATCATAATGGTATTAATGCAAATAATATTGCTATTAATGCTATTAATGCTAATAATTATGCTATTAATGTTAATAATTATGCTATTAATGCTAATAATTTGCTATTAATGGTAATAATAATGCTATTATTAATGCAAATAATATTGCTATTAATGCTATTATTAATGCTATTAATGTTAATAATTATGCTATTATTGCTAATATTTATGCTATTAATGCTAATAATTATGCTATTAATGCTAATATTAATACTATTAATGCTAATAATTATGTTATTAATGCTAATATTTATGCTATTAATGCTAATAATTATGCTATTTATGGTAATCATAATGGTATTAATGCAAATAATATTGCTATTAATGCTATTAATGCTAATAATTATGCTATTAATGTTAATAATTATGCTATTAATGCTAATAATTATGCTATTAATGGTAATAATAATGCTATTATTAATGCAAATAATATTGCTATTAATGCTATTATTAATGCTATTAATGTTAATAATTATGCTATTATTGCTAATATTTATGCTATTAATGCTAATAATTATGCTATTAATGCTAATATTAATACTATTAATGCTAATAATTATGTTATTAATGCTAATATTTATGCTTTTAATGCTAATAATTATGCTATTAATGGTAATCATAATGGTATTAATGCAAATAATATTGCTATTAATGCTATCAATGCTAATAATTATGCTATTAATGTTAATAATTATGCTATTAATGCTAATAATTATGCTATTAATGGTAATAATAATGCTATTAATGCAAATAATATTGCCACGTTCTAGAATCCCGATGCATTTGCATCGGGCTCACAGCTAGTATATATATATATATATATAATGATTTTTTTTATATAAAAGTTTTTTATATAAAAGTTGTAATAAACATGGTGCAGGAATATTTCTTTTCAAAAACTTTCCTTTTCAACTTTACTGATTACTCCAACAATTTTCACATATTATTTTTAGGAAGAATGTTCCTTGCAGACATTTTGTCCACAAGTAGTACAGAAATGCTCAGATTTCCTTTCCTTTTTGCTGGACAAATATAACAGCACTTTCTTTATTTTTCTCTTGGCTCTGGATGTTCCTGAAAATGTACCACATAGAATCATAGCTTCCGTAATTTGCCTTGGCAAGCATTTCGTGTTGCTTCGCTCCATCATGGTAGGCATCAAAAGTTCATAGTAAAGTTCCGTCAAGAATAGACATCTCTTGTCCTTCCTGTTGGCATGGAATTCTGGATGAGTTACACTATAAACAATATAGCTATTGAGGGTTGACACATCAAGGATATTAAAAAAAATTACTACAGGCCAACGTTTTGTCTGCATCTTGCACGAATACTCTCCAATCACTTCATCCATCTTGTTCACACCTCCTTTTGTTTTATTATAATGCAGTATGATTTCAGGTTTCTGTTTCTGTCATCGGTGTCAATACTTCCATCATGAGGCATTGTACTCAGTAATATCACAGATTTTTCTTTCTTTGCTTTAAAAGATCCCATTGATTGCAGAAACCAAAGACACCCTCATAAAGTGGTCACTTTGGATTATGCTTCATGATTGGAGGAATTTTGCGGCGGTTTGGCCTCATAGTACCAACAAGTGTGAATTTTTTCTGAAGCAAAAATTTGCCTAATTCCAGATTGGTAAAGTAGTTGTCTATTGTTATATTCTTTCCAGAATTGAAAATTGGTGCTGCAAGTGTTTTTACTATGTCAGAACATAGGTCTTTCTGGACTGGAGCATCAGCTTCTTTGCCACAGTAAATCAGACCATTCATTCCATAATAGATTGTAGAATCACACATTAAAAAATTTTTTATGCCATACTTGGCAGGTTTACTGGGCATATACTAAATGAATTTGCAACGTCCCTTAAAGACAGGAAGTTGCTCAACCACTGTCACATTGTCATTAGAATGGTAAAGCTTTGTATAGTTTTTGATGAAAAGATTCCAGAAGTAGCTAAAAGGGGATAATTTATCTGTTTCCAACCTCACAGGACGAGTTCTCTTATCATCATAACGAAGGCTTCTCCGAATATTCTCAAATCTATTGACTGACATTGTAGCTTTGTAGTGTGGATCTGAAAAAGGGTTCAGAAATAATTCTCTGATTGGAACATCGTATGATTTTGTACACCCTGCCAGAAGAGTAGGGGCAATATAACCATATGGTTCCTTTTTTGATATATTTTTTCATGTTTTTTTTTCTTCCTGAAGCGATATGTTTTCCTTCTAAGTTAGTACATAAAACTACCTCATCTGCAATATCATCTGAAAAAAATGTACAGAAAACATCTCTTTTGGACAACAATTGGGGAATTCCTACAGGGCCTTCAGCAACTCTCATAATATTATGTGATGGGGTGCGTCCAAGAACCCCAGCAGTACTGTTCCAAAAGACATTAGTTTTGGAGGTTCTATTTGTACGTTCTGCTGGATCAATTACTTCTTCATCATCTAAATACTCACTGAACGATGAAGTAGAGCCATTAGCTGGTGGCATGTACTCTTCATTGGACAAAGAAAGTTCACTCTCTTCATCACTATCAAAAATGATTGCCTTGATTTCTTGGTCAGTCAAACCCCTGGATGTAGACTGTGCCATTGTAATCTTAGATGCCAGTAAACTAAAATTTAAAAAAAAAAATGATTACAACGTGGCAACTGGGTGAATTATCGATTTGGCCATTTCCATAATACTAAGTATCTCTACTTTTCATTTGCATTTTGTCTCTATTTAGAAAAAATCTATGTCGAGTGCAACTATTATATATTTGAAATAGAATTGTGTCTAGTTAGCACCCTCATAGATAGGATTGAGTGCAGCATAGCATTGTATAGATATGATATGGGTCTGCACCCGTATGCTAGCACCTTTCCACACTCTAGTTGTCAGAGATAAGCTATTGCCCTCTGGTATCAGTCTCTAGCACGCCTAAGGGGTTAACCTCTTTTCCCAAGGCACCAATTAGATATTCAAAGCACCGGTCTTTAGTTATAAGACTGCTAATCCATTGCTCTCTGGTATCAGCCGATGAGGAAAAGCCCAGAACGACATCAGGCAGTTGCGTTAGTGTTAGGACCCAGTTAACAGAGATCGCTGCAACGTGGCAACTGGGTGAATTATCGATTTGGCCATTTCCATAATACTAAGTATCTCTAATTTTCATTTGCATTTTGTCTCTATTTAGAAAAAATCTATGTCGAGTGCAACTATTATATATTTGAAATAGAATTGTGTCTAGTTAGCACCCTCATAGATAGGATTGAGTGCAGCATAGCATTGTATAGATATGATATGGGTCTGCACCCGTATGCTAGCACCTTTCCACACTCTAGTTGTCAGAGATAAGCTATTGCCCTCTGGTATCAGTCTCTAGCACGCCTAAGGGGTTAACCTCTTTTCCCAAGGCACCAATTAGATATTCAAAGCACCTGTCTTTAGTTATAAGACTGCTAATCCATTGCTCTCTGGTATCAGCCGATGAGGAAAAGCCCAGAACGACATCAGGCAGTTGCGTTAGTGTTAGGACCCAGTTAACAGAGATCGCTGCAACATGGCAACTGGGTGAATTATCAATTTGGCCATTTCCATAATACTAAGTATCTCTACTTTTCATTTGCATTTTTGTCTCTATTTAGAAAAAATCTATGTCGAGTGCAACTATTATATATTTGAAATAGAATTGTGTCTAGTTAGCACCCTCATAGATAGGATTGAGTGCAGCATAGCATTGTATAGATACAATCAGGGTTGTGCACTCTTTGTTAGTATGTGTGCTAAAGGTAAAGTGCAGCCCCCTCCTCTTCCCTTCAGCAGGTCACCACTTTCTTTTAGGTGCAGTAGAAGCCTCTGGATTTTTGAAGCTCAGAAAGTTTCTTCTTCCAGAAACAAGAAAGCTGACTCCTTCCTCCAAAGTCTCTTCAGCAAGTAGCACTCAATGAACAGGATGTTGTCTGTCCTCCTGTTCCTGTGTGTTCATGACCTGCGATGATGTCAGAGATGCATGACTTTGTGAGAGAGCCTCCCTCCAAGATCACATGACCATGTAGTCAGGTAGAATCCACACTCTTCCCAGCAATAGCAGAGTCATAAAAACTGAGTAATAAAGACAAAGTCTTTCCCAGCCACAGTACAGACAAAAAGACTGAGGATCACATGTAAACCAAGTACAGGCCTAAAAGGCCCCAGGTATGTGAATATGGGGTAGTCCCAAAAAAGAGTTGTTTTACCTAAATGCCTATAAAAATATATGAACAACTGGAAACTACTAACAACTATATACCTGAGGAATACCTAGAGTTTCAAAATTTTAACTAATGTAATCTTGCAAAAAATAGAAAACAAGTAACCTAGCAGGCCCGCGAGGCCCCAGGTATGTGTTCTAGGGTTAATAAAGCTCTGAGCATTTATGTATGCCATTGACATCTGAGTATAATACAATGTAAAGGGGTCTTCCCATTTTGAAAATCATATGCTAACAAATCCCTCCAATTAGACATGTAGTATGCTTTTCCTGATATATAGTATCTATTCCTCATGTTCAGGGCATTGCAGGACTTTAGGTATCATTTGTTACGGCCACTTAAACAGGGATAGTGGTCACCAAGCTACTGCAATACCCTGCACATGAGAAACAGATATATCAGGAAAACCATACTACATTTCTAATCGGAGGAATTTATTATTATTACACCTACTATATGTTGGGATAGGATATTCTAGATCACTGGTTCCCAAACTCCAGTCCTCACGGCCCCCAACAGGTCATGTTTTCAGGATTTCTTTAGTATTACACAGGTGATGCCTTGATGATGATTCCTTCACTTGTGCAATTCTAAAGAAATTCTGAAAACTTGATGTATTGTGGACCGTGAGGACTTGAGTTTGGGAAACACTGATAAACCGGCGCAAAAATTCAAATGTGTAGTGAAATAAGTCACAGGAAAAGAACAAGAATTTGAAAAACCAAACACAAGTTTTTATTATAAATCAAACTACAAATTCTAATATATCATTTAGAGGAGGTGAAGATGCTAGGACTCGCATGAGTGACCCCTCTGAAATTTGACACCATTGCAGAAGTGGGTGTGTGGAGCCTACTTGGACGGGGTACTCGGTACCGGACCGGGGTATCATGTGGTATCACGGCGATCTTGGTCCGGAGCCCACAAGTTGGAGGTTATTTACAGGGGATATAGTTGTGACGCCACCCGTGGTATGTGGTCACGGTGACCACCGCTGCTGCAGAACCTCCGGGATGATGGATGGCAGCCTGTGATGTGACAGCTTTCCACGGGCAGAGCCTGGTCCCCGGGGCAGTAGTGATGATAACAGTTTGTGAGGGAGAAATGGGGCTCGAGCGCAAGGATTACACAGACTCACGGTTTTGTAGTTTTCCAAGTCCTTTACTGTAGATGGCATTCAGCAAGTACTGTCCACGGAGTCTGTACGGGGGCCGGGTTGCTCCCACCTTGGCCGGGTCCTTGGCTCCCTATTCTTGTGCTGTGTGTGTGGCCCTGCTGCCGCTTTAGCTAAGCTGCTGGTCCTGTCTCCCCTCACGGGTACCAAATTGCTAGGCAACTTGAGTTTTGTCCTGTGTTCTTGACCCCGCCGTGTTGCCTCGCTATGGTACAGTGAAGATGTGTAACCTTCACTAATCCGGTGTTCACTGTGCTATTTGTGTCAGGCACAATTTTGGAACCGGTATCCGGTCTATGCGCTCCTCAGGGGCGGGTTTCAGGGTAACTCGGTATCCTAGGTGTGTTCCTCTGCTTCTACTGTCCCCTTTCCTCAGACCCTGGCTTGGCCTGGAACTGGACAGCGGACCATGGGATTAGCCTGACGCAGCTCTTTAACACCCAGGTCCTTCTTCTTCAGTCCTCTCAGGAACTGAACTAACTGCCACTTCCTCTCCCCCAGAATATATAGTGAAGCAGCTTTAGCTCTCCCTTCTGGCCTGGAGGCGCTAGTGTAGTGTTGTAGGTAGTGTGGGGAGTTAACCTTTTGTGGTGTTACTGTGGCACATGAACCCTGGGGTGCCACAGGTGTGTTTAGCGTTGATGAGGGTGCGGAAGGAGTGGATTCATGACCAAGTGGTAAAGGAGTGGTGAAACAGTGGGATGTAAGACATAAAACTGGACAATTCTATGCTCAGGGGTTTTACAGATGGGTAATTGGAGTGGTTCAGGAATTGAGGGGAATGGAGAGAGGTGCTGGGTGGTGGAGAGTGCCGGGTTTTGGAAGAGGGGCAGGGTGCATGATAAAGGAGTGATGGGTCAGGCTGTTGTTGTTATGTTGCTAATGGTACCGTCACACGTCACGATATCATGTAGGATATCGCATAGAAGTCAGGTGTTTGAAGGCGTGGCTGCGACATTGGAACAATGTCATAAGTGAGTCGTAGCGTGTGAACCCGCGATATCAGTGTGAGATATCGTGAGATTGCATATCACAGATTTGAGAACATGTTCTTAAATCAGGTGATCTGCGATAATGCCATCTGCTGCATTGTGTGGTGTGACACCACGATAACGATGTGTTCCACGATTTCTCCCATTCAGCACTGTGAAAACGAGGAATCCTAACGACCGCTATTCATGATCTCACCCCGGAATCGCTACAATGTTGTAGATGATATCTCAACGTCACACATCTACACTCCGATCACGCTCCCGTGACTTCTATGCAATATGCTACGCAATATGGAGTCGTGTGATGGTACCATTAGAATAGGCTGTTGGTATTGGGCAGAGTATTGATATGTTATGGGATGTTGGTATGGGGTGGGCTGTTGGGATAGGGCAGGTTGTTGGGATGCGGCAGATTGCATTTCCTGCAATAGAGCCTCCTGGCTGGCCTTCACTACATGCAGCTGATGGGCAGTACGGTAAACACTTTATTTATCAGTCACTATAATGGGGGTACTCACTTGTATTGCCGGTCACTGAGGTAGCAGAAGGAACCGTTTTCTCCAGTTTAAAATTTCATCTAGTTTATTATGCTTCATAAACCATCATGTATCACATTATGAACCTTTCATCGACTATACCGTAACATCTTCACAGTTCATGTAAGTTCACAGCATTTTGCTCGGAGACAGCATCTCACACAATGGTAACCTGCCTAGCTGTTCCACTCCAATCCAACAAATGTGGTCTCTCTTCCACGTGCTGCTCGCTTGCAAGACCTGGCATGACTAACCATGTGACCTAGAACTAAGAACATGATATCAGCTGAGAAACATCCATGGGAGGTATTTGGATGGTCAGTCTCTCCCATCACTTCTGACCATCCTGTAAAACAAACCTTAATACCATAAATAAGAGTACTGGTACTACAAGTCCCAGTGAAACTATTTGGTTTTACATCTCATTTGAGTCCTTCCCTGCCCCCAGAAGTCAGTAGGATAGTGCGCTTCCCATGCATCTGTATCTACTGTCTGACTTTGGGCTTTAGTCCTTGACACATGGTCTGTCACTGCCACCAGAACCTATTTAGTCAGTACATCTCCTGCTTATGTCTCTTTGTCAGACCTCTCTCTTTTTGACAGCCTCCAACGGTTAGAGTTATAGTGAGACTCATTTACAGCCAAAACCACTGTCTGGGTTGACTCTGAGATATCTTGTATTCAACAGGGGCTACTGTCTGGGTCTCTCAACATCGAGCTGACAGAGGATTCACTACCTCTAAACCTATTATGTCTACTTTTCTCAGAATGTCTTTGGTTGTCTCTCTCTTGGCATTTTTCTCTATCGCCTTTTCTAATTAGAGAACCGTTACTCCATTTCTCTGGTCTTTTAGCTCTAGCCTCTCCTGTAGTCACTTCATTGTTTGGTGGACTGCTTCTTTTCCTTTTACATTGGGTTGCAGGCAGCGGCCATCGTCTACCCTTTTAAAGAAGTGATCTCTCACTCTTTCCAGCTTTAACTGCTGTCACTTCTCTTAGGTGAGTCATCCCATATGTCTGAAGAATCCTTATATTGCTTAGACTCTCCACTGTCCTCACCATGAAGAACAGAACCATACCCACTTCCCTGGGTATCTTGTCTTTGCTATCGTAGTGAATTCTTACTCTCATCACTCCAGACTTATCCACCATTTCCTGCATGACTCGTCCATTTTTCCAGATGACTTTTCTCACTAGAGCACTAGGCACCTGAATGACATCTTCTAGTAGACTTCGAGCTTTCCGCATATGCTCCAGCCGCCTAGTGGCATCTTTATTCCTCAATTGGATCATCAACTTTGTTCGAACATATCTTAAGTGCATGCCTCTTAGAATAGTCACCCACCTTGACTTCAGTTGTGGACAGTACCACCATCTGCTTAGTTTCCGGGGTCCAGTACACCTTGCAGTCTCCCACGGCCTTCTTAAAAGCTTCATGCGTAGACTCCCGAGCACATGCTTCACTTAAGTCTTCAGGTATGTCGATCATGTACTTGAACAGAGAAGTTTCTGTCTCGCTTGCAGTCACTAGATGATCGTCTGGTTTTGCTTTCAGAGCCAGCTCTGTCTTGAGTTTCACCTGCTTCAACATGTTTGACTGGGATAGACACCTTTCGCTTCATCTTTTCTAATGCTGCCTTATTCATCGACTGGTTTTCTGCAAGCCAACCTCTGAGCTCAGACACTTTCTCTAGCTCATCTATTCGGCTCTTGGCAGCCTGTCTCAGGAGTCTTTCTACCTTCAGATGAGCTTGCACCATTTCCCTGAGCCTTCACACTTCGGTTCTTCAACCCTCTGAATTGGCTGAGCTTTCACTGCTCAAGGCGATCTTTGCATCAGATCTCACTATCTCAGTGGTTTCCTTCACTTTTACACTTTCGAGACTCTCTTGGGGTCTTGTCATTATATATCACACCCTTTCTTCGGGCCCTGCCGCATTCCTGACAGCCTCTGCAGTGTCACATTCTGCCTTTTCCGGGGTCTTAGCTGCTTCATCCTCAACTTCTGCCACTTCACCTTTCTCTTGGGCACCGGCAGCATTACCTCCTACCCTCTTTTGGGTCTCAATGGTGTCACCTTCAGAAGGTTTCTCACCCTCCATCTCTCCAACTTCAGAGTCTTTGGAGTCTTCTACCTTCTCAGCCATGGTGCCATACACTTCTATGAATTTCTTGGCTGACAGTCCATCAGCTACCTGTTTAGACATTGGAGATGACATCACTACCATCTTCTGGTCCTGGTCCGTCTCCTTATCCACATTTTGTTGACTGCCGTATTGACATTGTGAGAGTTTAATTGGCATCATTTTATTAACTGTCTCAGCCCTGGTGATTACTACTGGTAATGACACTATATCTTCCTTTCTGGTTTCCTCAGCTTCTTCAGCTTCTTCAGCTTCTTCAGCTTCTGTAACAAGACCCACACATGGAATAGAAGCACACAACATCACCTTTCCTTCCATTAACTCTTCAGCAAACGCCACTTGTGTAGCTTTTTTTGCAACCTTTGCACCTTTGGTGATGAGAGGAGGATTCTCTCACCTTGTTTGGCTCTTCCAGACTGCACTCCCTTTCTTTCTTAGTAAAGTCACAGTCATCCCCCAGAGTCTGTGTCACTCTCCATGGTATGGTGAACCCCCAAGTTGCTAGCTAATTTGATGTCAGCTCCCTTCTCTGGAGCTACCATATCAGTAAAAGTCATATTATGGTACTCTTCAAGTGATGTTAGGTCACTAAGTTGAGAAGACACTTTAACTTTCTCTGGTCACCCCTAACATTGAACCGTTATTTTAGGAGGTGTTAACTCCTTCTTATTGTACATCAACACCCCACGAAAAAACCCTTCAGCCTCCCGCTGTAGCAGGGCTTCCTTGGGACAGTTTCTGCTCTTAGCTGAGCAACTGAACATGGCCCCCTTCTCCCACAAGTCCAAAAAGAATTTAGAGCCTATTATGACTGGATGAACTAAGTCTGGGACTATACCAAAGTCACGGCTCCCAATGTCCATGTTTGTCTCAATGACCATTCTGGATACTAGATATTCTTTAGTATCCCCATGAATGCAGGTGACTTCATCTTTCTTCCGGGCATCAGGTAGACATCAGGTGTGCCCCTCACTAGAGTCACCAGGTTCCCCAAGTCCACAAATCCAGTCAAGCATTCTGTATTAACTTCCATGGAACAAACTCATGGAACCTTGCCAGGTAAGTAGTCCATACTGCAGTCTAAACACACATAGCATAAACACAGTTTTCTCCAACTACAGTCCATCTGCAACACACATTTACATCTGGGATGTTCTGTCCCCTTTGAGTAACCACCACTTTTTGGGACTCCGCCCCCTTTTGGGCCACCAGGCCTTTTTGGGATTCTGCCCCTTTTTGGGCCACCACCCCTTTTCTGGACTCCATCCTCTTTTGGGCCACCAACCCTTTTTGGGATTCTGCACCCTTTTGGGCCACCACCCATTTTCGGGACTTCGTTTTCTTATGGGCCACCACCACTTTCAGAACTCTGTCCACTTTTGGGCCACCACCCCTTTTTGGAACGACACCCCCTTTTGGGCCACCACCTATTTTCGGGACTTTGTTTTCCTTTGGGCCATCACCCCTTTCACAACTCTGTCCACTTTTGGGCCACCACCCCTTTTTGGAAATACACCCCCTTTTGGGCCAGCACCCCTTTTTGGGGTATAATCCGTGGGTTCCTACCCATGTTCTCAGGCCACAGTTCATACAGTTCCCCGTCATCTCTCTAGGCACCACAAGAAAACTCAAAAACTAGTCCACTGCTGCCACATCGCTCCGCACTGACTGTTTCTGCTGTTGTCCATGCACAATGAGCTTATTGAGCTCCTCAACCACGTTTGCACCAGCTGTCGCACTCATGGCTGCTCAGCTTTCCTGGCTGTCGCCGGACCTTCTGGCACCTCCAGTTGCCGAGTCCCGCCACTGTACACCGATCCACATAGCAACCAAGCACTGCTGTAATACCCACATGTGCTTCCATGACTGTTTGCCAGCATTCCCCACCACACGTGGTAAACACTTTGTATATCAGTCTCTATAATTGGGGTACTCACACGCACTGCCGGTTGTCGACGTAGCAGAAGGAAATGTTTTCTCCATATTCAGGCCTTACGACTCGACATGCTAACAATATTTCAATATAATGCTTGTATTCTGTCTTTGTGCATTACTCTATACAATATGTTGTTCTCTGTGTTAATCATAACATTAATAAAAGATAAGCGGCCGTCACACGCTACGATATCGCGAAAGATATCGCTTGAACGCGCCAGATTTAACATCGCTTGAACGATGTCTGTGCGTGTGACGGCAAGATACGACGAGCGAGAATTGATGAAATCGCAAAATCGAGATCTGAGCTCCGGAGCTCAGATCTTGCGATTAACGATTTCACGATCTGTCTCATCGTGGTGTATAACACCACGATGAACGATCTCCCAGCAGCAGAGCCTATGCTGGGAGATGGTAACTATGGTACACGTCGGGTTACTAAGCGACGCGCGGTGCCTAGTAACCCGATGTGTACCATAGTAACCAGCGATCTCGCTGGTCCACATCGCTGGTGAGTCTGTCTGTGTGACATCTCACCAGCGATGTGAGCGATATTGTAAGCGATCGCGCGTGCACGTGATCGCTTACAATATCGCTAGCGATATCTTAGCGTGTGACGGCCGCTTTACATTTATAAAAAAAAGTTTATTTGATTTGTTATGCTCCATAAACCAACAAGAGCCTTTATGAGCCTTTCATTGGCAATAAGGTAACATCTTCAGAGTCCATTTAAGTTCACAGTAGGTTCACAGACCAACTGTTTCCAGACCGCTTTCTCTCAGGAGGTTTAGGCAGCATTCACACACTGAATTTTCTCACAGAATGGAAGCCTGCATCGCTGCTCCACTCCACTCCAAACAAATATGGTTTCTCTCCCCTGTGCTGCTCATTTGCAGGACCTGGCCTGACTGACCATGTGACCTAGAACCAGTCACATGATATCAGCTAAGATACACCCATTGGAGGTATGTGGATGGTCAATAACTCTCATCACTTCTGATCATTCTGTAAAACTAGCCCTTAATACCATAAATAAGACTACTGGTACTACAAGTTCCAGCAAAGCTATATGGTTTTACATCGCAAGAGATCTTTGTCTGTGTGATACACACCGGCCATGTACAATATTGCCGGTTGGTACATCACAGCAGACACAAGGTTTTCCATCTGCCAGAGTACTACCAATAAAAGCAAGTAATGTACTGATCTGTTTGCGTCGGCTTCCATTCTATCCAGGTGTGTTGTTATTTCGCTGAAGCCGGCACTCATTTACTGAGCGAGTACCTTAACTGCATCCTGGAATACCATGCTCTGATGCATCAACTCCAGCAAAAGGCTCCTATCTGAAGCCCTCTGCCGCTGCCGTAATGGCACAAAACCTGTTTTAGAGGTGTTGACAGTCTGATAGGGAAGAACCTGTGTCCTACCCTTCAGCTTGCGGAGCGCAGGCTTGCCAAGATGGGTCTGCGGTGCCTGATGTGTTGGAGTGGTCAGATGGGTCAGAGGGGCCAGCAGTGGCGGTCTCTTCTGGGACTGGTATGGGTAGGACTTTGGAGGACATGGTGGGCGCATGATCCCAAATGCTGCCATAGGTTCAGTGATACAAAAATAAAAATAAGCTATAGTATTTATTTGTGATTCCTGCAGGAGAAACAAAACAGTTCCATATGGTTACACTTTGCTCCTACAACATATGGATATTACCTTCAGCATGCCAGCGAAGGTCTCAGGAACGCCAGTGAAGAATGTGTATGTTGGCCAGTGTTGACCAGATCTACTTGGGGTCCGCATCTCCTTATTGAATTCCTTCTTGTAGCAATCCCTGATAAATCGGCTCCATTTCTGAACTTTAAAGATAAAAATGAATATATGAATATAATATTTAATAATAAGAATAATATTTATTCATTTATATAGTGCTATTAATTCCATAGCACTTTACATACATTTGCAACACTATACCCATTGGGGCTCACAATCTAAACATGATATATGACATACTTAGGGTGGCTTCAAACTTGCGGACGCCTCCGCAGCGTCTTGCGGATGGCGAACGCAAGCCGAGCACAAGCACCGCCCAGCCCTGTGTTTATCATGGGAACGCATGGTGATGCGCTCGGCTGCGGATGGGTGTGTGCACTGATTGAAGTCTATGTGTGATTTGTAGTCATGCGGATGCTTGCGTACAAATCATACATTCTCGTCCGCACCATGAACGCAACATGTCACATTCATGGTGCGGACAAGAATGTATGATTTGTACGCAAGCATCCGCATGCACACACGGAAGTCTATCAGTACGCACTTCCATCCGCAGTTGAGCGCATACACCTGCGTCCCCATGTTAAACAATGCAAGTCTGAAGGCAGCCTTACTGCACAGATTCTGTGTCCTCACATCGAGGTTCTCCCAGCCATCCATTAGTCCAGAACACACCTCCCCTCGACCTCCTGCTCAGCTTCCTGGTGTTTCATGGTAAAGCGCTGTTAAGCTGTCAAAAAATAACTAAACATAATTAAATGAAAAGTCATTAACATGCAATTAGATATGGAAGTTGAAAAAATATGCAGTGTTTTGCATTCGATTAAAATACTTACCTCTTTCCGACAGCTGCGCCCTACATGTCGTTGACCCTGGAAGGAGCCTTGAGGACCTCTGCAATGGAAGTACAATCGTGAGGACATCCGAATGCTGGTAAGTATAATACTGCTGTTTAAGCTCTAATTTCTTTCTTTTTACAGCTCCCCCGCCCCCGAACTGAACCTGAACTGTAACATGGACTTCCCAAGGAAGTCCGCGTTTGGGGTCTGTGCCTGAATACTAGGCGTTCAGTATGGACCCCAGAATTTACAGTTCGGGGTCGCCCATCACTACAACCAGAGAGAGGCAGTATCGGCCGTAGTATTGAAAATATATTTATATTCAAGCTTGGCGGACAGACCACGGCAGGCAGGCAGACGGACCTCGGCAGACAGACAAACCACAGAAGGCAGACAGACCACAGCAGGCAGATGGACCATAGCAGGCAGATGGACCACAGCAGGTAGAAGTACCATGACAGGCAGAAGAACCACAGCAGGCAGACAGATCACAGCAGGTAGATGGGCCACAGCAAGCAGACGGACCACAGCAGGCAAATGGACCACAGCAGGTGACACGCCCCTCCAGGGCCTTAGGATACTCGGAACCAGGGTTTCTTTGAGGCTTCATCATGGGAATCGCAGGGACCGAGACCCAGCTCTGTGACCCAGGCAGTGTCATTAAAGGTTTGGTGTGGGTGGTTCGCTGTCTTATGGAAGGGCATCTGGCATGGAGGGTTCATTCTGGAAGGGATAACTGGACCTAGGGATACTTGTTAATTTTATGTGACGCCACCCGCAGGTTTTGGTCTATAGATGGCCGCCGCTGCACGACAGTTTTCCTAGGGCCAATGGTTGAGAGTCAGCAATGTTCTTAAGCCTTCTACGGGTAGGGCTGACCCCCAGGGCAGCTTGAGGTACCTGAGTGAGTTGGTAGTATTGTTTCTGGTGCTTTTGGACGTGTTACGAAGGTTCACATACACAGCAGGTTGCAGTCTTCAGTTCGTTTACTCATAGTCTTTGTGTAACAGCCCGCTGACCAATGGGTTTTCAGAGGCAGGGATCCAGCTACTCCCGGGTAGGGAAGATGACACGTAACCAGCACCCCTTCTCTGTCCTTACCCTGCCATCTCACACTGTGCTTACTTTGCTCATCCTGCCTCGTGCCTCGCCACACCCACACAGAGCTCTGAGCCAGTGACTGTGGGCTTTTCTTAGGGGTTACCCTGCAGTATTTCCCCTTAGCCCTATGGTTGCCACCTTTTCAGCAGATGTGCACAGTTGTCGACCGTGTCAACCTGGAAGTGCCACACAGTCTTTGGGTCGCTAGTTGAGTCTGGTCTGAATTCTCCAATAGTCTTGGGGTTCCCGGTGCCCCTGTTCTTCGGGCTAGTTCCTCTACTGCCTTGTGCTTCACAATGAATTCAAGCCCCAGATGTGGATTGCTTACTTCCCATGTCTCTAGGACCCCTTGTTTCTCCTGACGCCACTTAGGTGTTGTTTCTGCTCCTCAGTGTGGCCATAGGACAAGCTCCCACTTGCTTCAGTCCTCTGGACACTTAAGTTCTTTTTTTTTTGTGACCAGTGTTCTAGCTCTAGCTTCCCTCCAACTCGGCTCTAGCTGCTTCACTCTTTTCTCTGCTGTTCAGCTTTTTCTCCTTCTGCTGTATAACTGTCTCTCCAGCATTCTAGATCTTTCCCGCTCTATTTTTACCCCTTGTCACGTGTCCGACGTCATGTACATGTGTTCTTCCTGGCCACACTCCTCCCGAGTGCTCCCTCTAACTACTTCCTTCACAACCCAACCCCACTAAAATGATTCCTAGTGTGATCTGGTTGTCCCGGCACCAGTATGTGCCCCTCTTACCCATGAGTGGGATGCTACACTTTAACAGGGATGCAGAACCTCTGTGGCTACTAGATCTGCATGGGCGCCACATAGGCAGAAAGACCACAGCAGACTTGAACTGTAAAAGCAAAGGTAATGATTTGGGAAACAGATTGATTATAGCAGTAATGGCCATGTGTTGGGGATATACTTACATTCAAGCTTGGCAGATGGACAGACCACAGCAACCGGACAGACCAGAGTTCTCAGAGGCAATTAATGCAAAAGCATTAAGCATACACATAATATAATAATGATAGTAATAATAATAATCATATAAGGCTGGTTTCACACCAGTGTTTTATTCAAATTGGGCACAGATCCAATCTTCAGCAAAAACCTGATAACTTCAGGATCAGGCTTTCGCTCATTCACTTTTAATGGTGTCTGGCAGCATCCAGTTGCTTCAGGTTGCTACTGGATACTACTGGACATCATTAAAAGTGAATGGGCCAGCTGGTTATGACATATGCCGGCAGGAGGAGTGCCATTCCCTGCTCCCTTTGGTGGCCCTGTGAAGTGATTGCGGGGTGCCGATGGGTTATCAGATGATGAGCCCTGTCACCATGTCAGTGTCATTATGAACTTCCTGTGAATGCTGGCTGAGCACTGTCATTCACAGGAGATGATCATTTGAGCTCTACAGAGTTGTGCTGATGCACGGCTCCTTACAGCAAATGCAGTTGGCTAGTGGGAGCTTCAAGTCCCCTATGGGCACTAGTAAAAATAATGCAAGTTTACAAAAAGTTCATTAAACTATGCAAAAAATGAAAAAATAACATTACAGTTTAAATCATCTGCCTTTTTACCCCATTGAAAATAAAACAATAAAAAAATACACATTTGGTTTCGCCACATTCAGAAATACCCATTCTATATAAAATCGATTAATCCGACCTATAAACTGCATATGAGAAAAAAAAAATTAAAAACTCCAGAATTACTGTTTTTTTTTGGTTGCTGCAACATTGCAATAAAATGCAATAACAGACAATCAAAAAATAGCATTTACACCAAAAGGGTATTTTTTGAACTATAAGACACACTTTTTTTCACCCAGATTGGGGAGGAAAGCACGGGCTGCATCTTATGATCCGAATATAACATGCTGTGATGCTGTACAGACTGTGCTGGAGGGGTGGAGGAGGCTGGCAGGGGCTGCAGAAGCAGCCCGTGGTCATGTGGACCCACTGATTAGCCTACTATAATATTCACTGCATCCTGCTGTCCACCTCTCAGTACTAATGTGGAGCCCACTGGGACGGGGTACTCGGTATCGGACCAGGGTATCACGGGCGTTATCACAGTGGTCTTGGTCCGGACCGTGTCCCGAACCCACAAGTAAAGGTGGGAGTTATTTACAGGGGATATAGTCATGTGCCACCCGTGGTATGTGGTCAGGGTGACCACCACTGCTGCAGAACCTCTGGGGAAGGATGATGGATGGCAGCCTGTGATGTGACGGCTCTCCACGGGCAGAGCCTGGTCCCTGGGGCAGTAGTGATGATAACAGTTTGTGAGGAAGAACAGGGTTTGCAAGGATTACACAGACTCACGGTTTTGTAGTTTTCCAAGTCTTTTACTGAAGATGGAACATGAGTACTCTCCACGGAGTCTGTCCAGGGGCTTGGTTGCTCGCACCCTGGCTGGGTCCTTTGGCTCCCTGTTCCTGCACTGTGTGTGTGGCCCTGCTGCAGCTTTAGCTAAGCTGCCTGCCCTTTCTCCCCTCACGGGTACCAACTTGCTAGGCAACTTGAGTCTTATTCTGTGTTCCTGACCCTGCCGTGTTGCGTCGCTGTGGTACAGTGAAGATGTGGGACCTTCACTATTCCGGTGTTCACTGTGCTGTTTGTGTCAGGCACAACATCGGATCCAGTATCCGATCTGTGCGCGTCTCTGGGGTGAGTTTCAGGGAACTCGGTCTCCCAGGTGTGTTCCTCTCTGCTCCTTCTCTTTTCCTCAGACCTTGGCCGGCCTGGAACTGGACAGTGGACCGTGGGGTGAGACTAACGCAGCCCTTTTACACTCAGGTCTTTCTTCCTCAGTGCTGCCTCGTACTGAACTAACTGCCACTTCCTCTCCACCCAGAATATATAGGGAAGCAGCTTTAGCTCCCCTTCTGGCCTGGAAGCGCTAGTGTAGTTTTGTGGGTTGTGTGGGGAGTTAACCCTTTGTGGTGTTACTGTGGCACATGAACCCTGGGGTACCACATTCTCCCATAGTAAAGAACAGTACTCCGGGAGGGACTATGGAAAAACAAACAAACAATTAACATATCAAAACAATTATTATATACAGAGTCTTAAAAGTAAAAGTATAAAAAACAATAAAAGCTCAAAAAGAGTCCAAAAAGTTCAAAAAGCAGTCTTTCCGGGAGTTTAGTCTATTGCTTCCGGGCTGATAAATATATACAATAGTCTTTACCACAACCAGTCCTGTGGTAGATATGGTGCATAGTTAATAAAAAAAAAAGAAAATAAGTTCAAGCATATGTAAGTAGTTCATACAGGACAGTCTCTGTAGGTACTGGCTTTTAACGTTGCAAACTAATATAAACACGTTTCTACGGGTGTCTCTGGTTTAAAGGGAACCAACCACCTCAGATCACCCTAATACACAGTTAATACGTGTCCCTGCACCCTAAGGATACGTTTCCAGCACTGTTTTTGTGTAAAATCTTGCATTAGTATAACCGATATAAAGACTTTATAAACTTACTAGCCTTAAGACTTCTGGGCGTATCCCTCCTTCTGTTATACTTCAGGGCTGTGCATTGCATGCCTGCGCTCCCCCTCCCTCTGTGCCTGCTGCCCTGCCCTGAAGGGCGTGATCGTTATCTCCTCTGCACAGAGGGAGGGAGAGCGCAGGCATGCAATGCACAGCCCTGAAGTATAACAGAAGGAGGGATACGCCCAGAAGTCTTCAGGCTAGTAAGTTTATAAAGTCTTTATATCGGTTATACTAATGCAAGATTTTACACAAAAACAGTGCTGGAAACGTATCCTTAGGGTGCAGGGACACGTATTAACTGTGTATTAGGGTGATCTGAGGTGGTTGGTTCCCTTTAAGTGCAGTAGGCTCCTAAGCCCTCGGGTCACCGCATAAGAGGCCAAGTTCTTACTCTCCATGGCTGCCACCTAACACCATGCTACTCTCACCCTTTTCCGTACACTTACACACTAATGGGTTCTATTGAAATTTATAAGATATTTACATTTTACATTTGATTCCACACTTTAATCTCTGTATCTTGCTCGTAACTGACCCTGGGTACTACGCTGTGATCTGCGTAATGCTGGTGTACTGGGTGTACTTGGCATAATGGTGTGGGTGGACGTGTACCTATTTAAAGTATCCATTACTACTGTGGATGGAGATCTGGCAGTAGGACTGGCAAGCTCACTGGGTCCAGGAATTCGTTCTTCCTCTTCAGGCTCAATTTCCAGTTCTTCATGTCTTGGAACTTCTTGTGGTACAGGTTCTGGTGTTGGTTCTACCATTGGAGGGAAAGCAATCATGGGGACAACAACTGCTCCGTAGTTTTGGGGAAATGTTTTTGGTCCATGTATTGGGGAAATCTCCTAAGACGGTATGGAACACATCCTCTTCTTTCCTGACAGGTTAGACCTGTACGGGTAAGGTTACTTCTGGTGTCTTCAGGGTTTCAGGACACGGTTTGAGATGGTCTCTTGACACAACTGCTGACGTTCTTCCTTCATCCTTGCTGATTAGACACACTTTGGCATTGTCTAAATTTGGTGGTAAGACTGTATATGGGGTGGTTTCCCACTGATTATCCAATTTGTTGGTGCGTCTCTTTCTCTTGAGAACTTGCTCACCAGGTTGTAATGGGGTTGCTAGAGCATGCTGGTTAAAGGCTCTCTCTTGTCTTTCTCTAGCTTGCTGGAGACTTTTCTCTACGCACTCTTGTACTTGGCGATACTGCTGTTGACATAGGTTATCCCAATTGGATTCTTCCACTTCTGCATCTGGTTTCAGAATTCCCATATCTAAATCAATTGGCAGCTTACCAGGCCTTGCTCGCATAAGGTAGGTTGGGGTGCAGTTTGTAGAACTCAACGGGACATGGTTGTACAAGTCTACCAAGTCGGGTAATTTCTCTAGCCATTGACTTCTCTCTAACTCTGGTAAGGTTTTCAACAGGTCAATCACAATATGGTTCACCTTTTCGCTTAAGCCATTGGTTTGGGGATGATAGGCTATCGTGTGGATCTTCTTACAGCCGTACATGCTACAGAATTCCTGGAAAATCTCTGACTCGAAAGCTGGATCTTGATCTGCAAGGACTTGATCTGGGTAGCCATGAGGTCTACAGAAATGTGTCTGAAATGCTCTTGCAGCTGTCTTCACTGTCAGGTCCTTGACGGGTACCACCACTAAGAAGCGAGAGTAATGGTCTACAATGGTTAAGGCATAGACATAGCCTGACCGGCTTGGTGACAACTTGACGTGGTCTAAAGCAACTAACTCAAGTGGTTGCTTGGTTACTATGGACTGGAGTGGGGCTTTCTGACTCTGTTGATCCTTTCTTCTGAGGTTGCACGGGTCACATTTTCTACACCGATCTTCAAATGATTTTCTCATGCCAACCCAGTAGAATTACTCTCTTAAGAGCACTTCCAACTTCTTCCATCCAAAATTACCTGCACCGTCGTGGTAGGCTTCTAAGACCATTTTGACGTCTCTCTTGGGTACGATAATCTGCCAGACCAACTCATATGCTTTAGGGTTGGTGTGCCTTCTGCAGAGCTTCCCTTGATAAAGGAACAACTTGCTTCTTTCTTTCCAGAGTTGTTGGGTCTCAGCTGGAGCATTCTGATTAGGGTACGCACCTTGTTGTGTAAGCAGTTTTCTTCACTAGCTTCACAGCTGGGTCGCTATCCTGGGTGTCAGCCCATCCATGGTGCACTAATGGGTTGAGATTTGCCTTCTGTTGTTTTTGGTAGATGCCGGGTTGATACTGTTCTACCTTAATACTGTGAAAGGCCGGTAGTTCAATTTCTTCCAACTCTTCCAGTTCCTCTTCCACGTCTTTCAGGTGTGGCATCCGGAATAAGGCATCTGCATTCCCGTTCTTGCGATCTGCCCTATATTTGATGACAAAATTGTAGTTAGATAGGGCTATCCATCGCTGCTCCAACGCACCTAATTTTACTGAATCCAAGTTATTTAATGGGTTGTTATCAATGTAGATGGTAAATTCTGCAGCTGCCAGGTAGTGCTTGAAAAGTTCAGTTACAGGCCAAACTACTGCCAGTAGTTCTAACTAGGCTGCAGCTTCATGCTTGCAAAGGCAATAACTCTCTCTTTGCCTCCTTGCTTCTGTGACAGTACTGCTCCCAGTCCCACGTTGCTGGCATCCGTGTACAGAATGAAGGGTTGATGGTAATCAGGATACGTCAGGATCTCCTCTCCTGTCAGCGCCCACTTTAGCTTTTTGGAGGACTTTTCCCTCTCGTCACTCCACTGTAAAGGCGGATCACGGGTTGAAGACCTTTTTGACTGTCCTACCAGGATGCCTTGTAGGGGAGCTGCTAACTTCATGAACCCTCTGATAAATCTTCTATAATAGCCCACCAGTCCCAGGAATTGCCTCACTTCTTTCACATTAGTGGGTCTTGGCCAATCCCTTATCACTGTGACTTTATCAGGATCTGGTGCTACTCCCTCTGAACTCACGACATGTCCTAGGTAATGCACCTTTGGCTTGAAAAGGTGGCACTTGGATGGCTTGATCTTCATGCCATATCCGGACAAGGCTTCAAACACTTCTGCCAGGTCTGGTAGATGTTGTTCATATGTCTTGGAGTAGACTATGACATCATCCAGGTACAGGAGGACAGTTTCAAAGTTCTTAGGTCCTTGGTAGCTCTCCATCAGGCATTGGAAGGTACTGGGTGCGTTGCAGAGTCCAAACGGCATACAATTGAACTCACAGAGACCCATCGGAGTAGTAAACTCTGTCTTCTCCTTGTCAGCCTCTGCCACAGGAACTTGCCAAAACCCACTAGTCAGATCTAGGATAGAAAAGTAGTTAGCAGATTTTAATGCGGCTAATGACTCCTCAATCCTAGGTAACGGGTATGCATCATTGTGTGTAATGCGGTTGATATGCTGGTAGTCTACGCACATTCTCATGGTCCCGTCTTTCTTTTTAACCAACACTAAAGGCGCTGCCCAGGGGCTACAACTGTCCCTTATTAGACCTGCAGTTTTCATCTCTTTGAGCATGCCTTTGCTTTGATAGTGAGCGGGTTTTAACGGTCTATACCTCTCTTTTATAGGCTGATGGTTACCTGTTGGTATATTGTGCTCTACCCTTTTAATTTGCTCAAAGTCTAATGGGTGTTTGCTGAATATCTGCTCATATTATTTTACTACCCGGTATACTCCATGCTTTTGATGGGAGGTGTAGAACTGGTACCCACGTGTAGTTTTTGGCACCAATCCTGCAGCTTTTCCCTTGAGCCATTGTCATCCGCCTGACTTGACGGGTTCAAGGGCTCGACGGCTGTGATGGCATTGTTATCAACCGTAAATAATTTAGCCATGGTAGCATACTTCTGTATGGTGACCTCATCTTCCCCGCAATTTAGATGGCGTATTGGCACTCTTTCCCGGTGTACCTCAACTACTCCTCTGGCCATCAGTATAGTGGGCCTACTGTCTGAGTACACGGGTGCTACCAGGGCTTGATAGTCTCGCCCTTTAATACCTATTGTGGCTCTACACCAGACCAACATTTCAGTTTTGGGAGGTATTACAATGGGTATCGGGTCACTTACCCTTACACTGGCAATTTACACTGATATTTCTACCTGTTGTTTCAGCATCAGGGCTTTTATTTCCTTTTGCAGGAGTCTCTGTTGCCCGGTTCTGGCAGTGTCGGCGATCTGCTGTAAGACAGTAATTACCTCGGAAAAACAATTTTCAATTACATTCATTCCTAGCAACATTACTGGTTCACATTCTCGCCGGTGAACATCTATAATAATAATACCCCGATTCTTCAATTATTTCACCATTGCTAGCCCATATGTTCAATGCAGCGTTAGATGGACTACTAATAATGTCTGAATCAGCCCAGTACCTCTTGTAGAGAACATGTGGAATTGATGTTATCTGGGACCCGGTATCCAACAAGACGCTGAAGGGAATGCCATCCAACATGATAGGGATGACCAGACGTCCTCCCACGAACTTGTCATACCAGGCTGCAGGACCTTGAGATTTTATACCTGAGGAGCAGCCCGCCTTCCCAGGGGATCCTCATTTAAAGCACATTCTCGGGCAAAGTGACCTGGTTCCTTGCAATGGCGGCAAATGGGCTGTCCATCTGGCTGATAGCGGTCGCTGGGTCTTCCTCTCGTCGCTTGGTGTTTCCTGGGCCTCATCCATGGGACATCCTCCTTACTGGTCGCCAACTCAATCTTAGGTGCAGGCTTGGATCCACGCAGCTCTTTGATGGCTTTAGCCATGGAAACAACAGTGTCCGTCAGGGCATCTAGCTTTTGGTTGAGGGTCTCATTAGAGATAGGCTCTTTGCGGTCAGCAGCAGTCCCTAACATGGCAGATGTCACTGATTCTCCCGGCTGCTGAGGTGCTGCTGTAGGGCCTTGAATAGAGTTTATATCCCGGGGCTCCTCTATCTGCTGGAGGCGGATTGCCCTATCTTTTAGCTGGGCAAAAGTTATTCCGAGATTCTGGATGGTCATCATGCTCAAATGTCCTCTGTGAGAAGGCATTCTATGAACTGATCTATCAGCATTTTATCAGCTCCCGGGGCTAAGACAGGTTCTGCTAATTTGAGTGCTTTGAGCGCTTCCTGCAGGTTTAAGGCATAGTCTCTTGCGCTCTCTTTAGGTTTTTGTTGGCATCCAAAGAACCTCATTTTAGCCCGTGTGTCAGCACTGGACTCAAATGCTGCTTTCAGTCCAGCCACAAGATGCTCTACAGTGTCTTTGTCTGTGTCCACCAAGGACGTAACTTCCAACTGTGCATTGCCGGTTAACTGCCCAATAATCATACCGACACACTGGGCTTCTGTTAGGGGGTACATAACTTTGTACGCTTTTATTTTCTTAACATAGTCATTCAGGGTATTGGGCTCACCTGAGTATTGTGGTAGCCACATTGCTCCCGGAGTGTACGGCATCAGAAGCGGCATGATTGGTGCTGCTCCTTGCACCGCCGGGTGCTCCGCAGTTGTCCGGTGCCGCAGCATCTCCTTGTTGCGACATCTTGTGCCCTCTTAGTTAATGTCGACCCTCCAGATCTTCCGCTTGCGTCGGGATGTCAAAGGTTCCACGGTGGGACAGGGATTCTCTTCCCCCTCCAGATGACATCAGAGCGCTTTGCAGAGTACCGCCCACAATGACACGCCCCCATTTCTTCCTGCGTGTTGCGTGCTTTGTAATGGCGGCAATTCAAAAAATACAATCTTTGTGGCGTAGTTTAAATTCTGTTCGCCGCGCGCTCTGTAAAGGCGGCAGTCTCAAAACAGTTTCTCTCACAAATCACGGCACACAATGCCCAGTTTACTGGGCACGGCAGATCCTGTTCGTGACGCCAAGTTGTGGAGCCCACTGGGATGGGGTACTCTGTACCGGACTGGGGTATCACGGGGGTTATCACAGTGGTCTTGGTCCGGACTGTGTCCCGAGCCCACAAGTAAAGGTTGGGGGTTATTTACAGGGGATATAGTCATGACACCACCCATGGTATGTGGTCAGGATGACCACCGCTGCTGCAGAACCTCCAGGGATGATGGATGGCAGCCTGTGATGTGACGGCTCTCCACGGGCAGAGCCTGGTCCCCGGGGCAATAGTGATGATAACAGTTTGTGAGGGAGAACAGGGTTTGCAAGGATTACACAGACTCAGGTTTTCTAGTTTTCTAAGTCTTTTACTGAAGATGGTACATCAGCTGAGTACTGTCCACGGAGTCTGTCCAAGGGCCAGGTTGCTCCCACCCTGGCCGGGTCCTTTGGCTCCCTGTTTCTGCGCTGTGTGTGTGGCCCTGATGCCGCTTTAGCTAAGCTGCGGGCCCTTTCTCCCTCCACGGGTACTAACTTGCTAGACAACTTGAGCCTTATTCCATGTTCCTGACCCCGCCGTGTTGCTTCGCTGTGGTACAGTGAAGATGTGGGACCTTCACTATTCTTGTTTCATGCACAGCATCGGATCCGGTATCTGTTCTGTGTGCGTCTTTGAGGTGAGTTTCAGGGAACTCAGTCTCCCAGGTGTGTTCCTCTCTGCTCCTTCTCCTTTCCTCAGACCTTGGCCGGCCTGGAACTGGACAGTGGACTGTGGGGTGAGCCTAACGCAGCCCTTTTACACTCAGGTCTTTCTTACTCATTGCTGCCCCACACTGAACTAACTGCCACTTCCTCTCCACCCAGAATATATAGGGAAGCAGCTTTAGCTCCCCCTTCTGGCCTGGAGGCGCTAGTGTAGTGTTGTGGGTTGTGTGGGGAGTTAACCCTTTGTGGTGTTACTGTAGCACATGAACCCTGGGATGCCACACTAAGCTAGCACTGATTGGTGGCGAGAGGCAGTGCTTATTACAGTACACTTAGTTTACTTTTGGAGCCCCTGTGGAACGGTGGCCACAGAAAGGTACAGAAGCTAGGACAGGTAAGCTAGTAAACCCACACCAACACCCAACACATCCCCCAATCCCTAGACCTAGTACTTCATGTCAGGCAGGGGATAGTAGGGGGAGCTAAGTGGAGGGTGGAGGGAAGGTAGAGAACCCAGGAAAGGGGTGGAGGAACTAGATTAAAAACCTAGGAACACTAAGTTGGGAAAGCTCGAGGAGGGAGCGCAGGTTCGTGTTCCTGTAGTGAGAGGAGTAGGAACTGGACTCTCAAGCAGAAACACCTAACAAGCTAAGAAACTGTAACACCTGTGAGAAAAAATCCGGACCTGGCGGCCTGCGCCACCAGATGGTCGTTCCGGGTCGCGAGCTAAGTACCGAGGAGCAGCAGAAGGGATCCACAGCGCACCCGAACCAGAGGGGATACCGTGGGACCAGGCCAACACCAGGGAGCCAGCCATGTTGAAATGGTAGGATGCTATATGCCTCAGCCATAAATTAACCGGCGAGGAGAAGGGACTGTATGCCCGGATCCCGACCCCTGGCACAGACATGAAAAGGCCGTCACATAGGGGTAGAAGTGACCCCAGAGAGAGTCCAGGAAAAGTCTGTGACCGCTGGCCTGGAGACTGACAAGAAAGGCCTGAAAGGACTAAGAAGGGGGTGTCCCTAGCAAAACATCCCAGCTGCTAACTGGTCACTGGGACAATGAGTAAAACTGCTGTGAAGTACTGTAACGTGACTGTGTTGACATGTAAGCAGTGGAGTAAAGTACCCGGTAAACTCAGGATTTGTGTGAGACTGATATGTGTGCTAACAGCGGAGGCTTGCCTGCAGAGTCAAACACTGATTATTCTAGCCGCAGGGGAAATCACCTGGAGAGATTGAGAGCACCATCGAATGCTTAACTTCTACACCTGCCCTGGGGAACCAAGCCCTACCTGTGGAGGGCTCAACATCCCGGCTGCCAACTCTCATCATCCCCAGAGGTCAGGAGATCAGCGGTGGCCCTCACTGGCCACAAACCACGGGTGGCTTCACAAACTACTTTTACAAACTTTATTCCCCTTTTTCTTCCATCCCTTTCTATTGCAGCACCTGGGCATACAGAGCCTGGTCACATCGCTGTGACATTCCCCCGCAGACTGAAGAGAGGGCCTGCTTCCGAGTACCCCTGCCCCGGGGTGCAACATACTGACCCCCCCATCCTGGCATATTGCAGCCCCCCATCAGTGGATATGGCTCCTCTGCTGCTGCTCCTGCCGCTTTGTACCTTGGAAACCAGCCGGTGAGTGGAGAAGGCTGGTAACCAAGGTATACAGTTTACCTTGGAGACCAGCTCCCAGAGCTTGCTGAGAGGCGCTGGGAGCTGGCTTATTGCTCATCCCCCGGTGTCACACGCAGCGATGCTGCGTGTCCACCAGGCGACCATCGTCGGGTTTTAGGACAGGTTCTAAAACCTGACGACCATCAACCAGCGACTTATCGTTGGCTGATGCTCCCTGTCACACGCTTCAATATCGCTGCAACGTCATGTGCAGCAGCGATATTGCACATGATATTGACGCATGTGACATCCCCATTATAGGCCTCCATGTCCTGCTCCCTTGTCTTGAGTCTGTTGTGTATGAAACCAGGCCTGATCTTTCCTGCTCTTTCCCACCCGTGTTGCAGCACTGAGGGCTCTCGCTTGGCTACCACTACCTCTCTGTGGCTCCTGGCTCTCAAATGTGGGTGCTGCGGGTGTCCGGAAAGCTAAGCCTCCATGGTTTACTGAGATTCTCTGCTGGGCTAACCTCTTTCCCTTGCAGACTCAGACTCCAGTGACCGTTGTTATCCTGGGGTGAGACGGGATGGCTCCTCAGCCCCTGCTATAGTGTTCCTCGCCTCTGCCCTTGGTCCTCACTTTCTGGACCCTCACACTGGCTCTGGCGGTGCACTAATCTCGGGAGTAGCACAGCTCCGGTGACCAGTTTAGCTCACTAGGCTCTGAGCTGATCTTCACAGTTCTCCTAGCGATTGTTAACTCCGCCCCCAGCACCTGTATTTATAGGGTGATCTGGCTTAACAGCAACCAGTGGTGCTCCCCCTACAGGCCTGGAGTGGAAGGTGTTGTGTGTAGGTGAGGTACCAGATGTGGAAATCCCTTAGTGAACTAGTTGGTTCTGTGGCTTACCTGGCAAAGGGTGCCACATATGTATGTAAACATATCCTCTAATGGAGGCTGCAATATGCCAAGATAGGGGCCATATCCACTTATGTGGGGATGCAATATGTCAGGATGGAGGCAATATCCACTGATGGGGGCTGCAATATGCTAGGATCAGGGCCGTATTTACCATTAGGCACCCGTAGGCACGTGCCTAGGGCACCAGGTGTCAAAGGGGCGGCACTAGGGGCAAGTTAACAAAATGTGTTTATGTTTTTTTTTAACTCCCTCTACCTCCTCCAGACTCTCCAGAGTGGGAGGGGGCCCGGGGGCGCAGCATTCATTTGCAATCGTGCCTTTAAGGCACACTTGCAAATAAATGCGTGCGCCCATGTACTTCCCGGGACAGTGAAGTCCATTTGGCTCCCCACCCCAACATCCGGCCGCAGATGCTGCAGTGTCACAGCGCTCAGCAGCAGGTGATGAATCATCTCCACACTGCCGGACAGCAGCGTCTGCAGAGTGCGGGAGAGGAGAAGACTTCATTGCTGGATGATCTGCTGGGAACGGGGAGCAGGTAAGGCACTTTAGAGCCGAAGATAGCTCTGAAGAAGAGGAGGGGGCGGGGAGCCAAGGGGGAGAGCAGCATGGAGAAGAGTGGGCTAGGGAACGAGCAGACTGTGACATGGGGGAGGGGGGGGACGAGCGGACTGTGACATGGGGGAGGGGGGGACGAGCAGACTGACATGGGGGAGGGGGGGAATGAGCAGACTGTGACATGGGGGAGGGGAGAATGAGCAGACTGGGACATGGGGGAGGGGGAATGAGCAGAGTATGACATGGGGGAAGGGGGGAACGAGCAGACTGTGACATGGGCAAGGAGGGAAACGAGCAGACTGTGACATGGGAGTAGGGGGGTAACGAGCAGACTGTGACATGGAGGAGGGGGGGAACGAGCAGACTGTGGCATGGGGGAGGGGGGGAACGAGCAGACTGTGACAAGCGGGAGGGGGGAACGAACAGACTGTGACATGGGGGAGGGGGGGAACAAGCAGACTGTGACATATGGGAGGGGGGGAATGAGCAGGTTTGACCATATGGGGGAGGGGGGAAATGAGCAGACTGGGACATATGGGGAGGAGGGGAACCAGCAGACTGGGTTATATGGGGGAGGTTGCCAGGGTTGCAGAATGTCTGGTGCTGCCGGGTGCTTGGTGAAGACCGGGAGCCACAGAGGAAGAAGCTGCCAGGTACCTGGTGCCGGAGACCGGGAGCCACAGAGGAAGAAGCTGCTGGGTACCTGCTACCGGAGACCGGGAGCCACAGAGGAAGAAGCTGCCAGGTACCTGGTGTCGGAGACCAGAAGCGGTAGAGGAAGAAGCTGCCAGGTGCCTGGTGCCAGGTACCTGGTGCCAGAGACAGGGAGCCGCAGAGGATGAAGCTGTCGGGATCTGGGATCAGGAGCATTAAGTCAGGTAAGGCGCTGTTACAGCCGAAGATAGCAGCCTGGGGGCTGATGGATGGGGCGGCCTGGAAGAGGGGATAGAATGGGATGGATGGATGGGGCGGCCTGGAAGAGGGGGCAGAATGGGATGGATGGATGGGGCGGCCTGCAAGAGGGGGCAGAATGGGATGGATGAATTGGGCGGCCTGGAAGAGGGGGCAGAATGGGATGGATCTGGCGGACTGGAAAAGGGGGCAGAATAGGCTGTATGGGGCGCCCTGGAAAAGGGGTCAGAATGGGATGGATGGGGCGGCCTAGAAGAGTAGGCAGAATGAGATGGATGGGGCGGCCTGGAATAGGCGGCAGAATGGGATGGATGATGGGGCGGCCTGGAATAAGGGGCAGAATGAGATGGATGGATGGGGTGGCCTGGAAGAGGGGAAAGAATGGGATGGATGGATGGATGGGGCAGCCTGGAAGAGGGGGCAGAATGGGAAGGATGGATGGATGGGGCAGCCTGGAAGAGGGGGCAGAATGGGATGGATGGATGGGGCGGACTGGAAAAGGGGGCAGAATGGGATGGATGGAGCACCCTGGAATAGGGGGCAGAATGGGATGGATGGATGGGGTGGCCTGGAAGAGGGGGCAGAATGAGATGGATGGGTGGGGGGCGGCATTGAAAGAGGGCAGAAGATTGATGGATGGGAGAGTAGGTACATGGATGGATGGTCTGATGGAGAGAAGGTACATGGATGGTTTGGTGGATGGTGGAGAAGATACATGGATGGATGGGTGGATGGGGGAGAAGGTACATGGATGGATGGGGGATAGAGGGAGAATGTACATGGATGGATGGGGAAGAGAAGCTACATGGAACGTGGGGGGAGAAGCTACATAAAACATAGGGGAGAAGCTGCAAGGATAGGTGGAGAAGCTATATGGATCATGGGGGGGAAGCTACATGGATGAGGGATGGGGGATGGGGAGAGGCTGCGTGGAACATGGGAGGGGAGAGGCTGCATGGAACATGGGAGGAGAGACGCTGCATGGAACATGGGAGAGGAGAGGCTGCGTAGAACATGGGAGGGGAGAGGCTGCGTGGAACATGGGAGGGGGATGGGGGAAGGATGAGCTGCATGAGACGTATGGGGGGAGGATAAGCAACATGAAATTCAGGGAAATGGGGGTGAGGATGAGCTGCATGGAACATATGGATGGAGAATGAGCTGCATGGAACATATGGGGGGTGAACAGTATGGGACATGTGGGAGGAGGATGAGCAGTATGGGACATGTGGAAGTAGGATGAGCAGTATGGGACATTTAATCTGCATGCACATTTATATAGGGAACATACTATTCTGGTGATATATTGATGGTGGTTCTGATTATGTATTATTGTATTGCTGGTGGTTCTGGTGATGTACTGACAGGGGTTATAGTGATGTATTATTGTATTGATGGGGGTTCTGGTGATGTATTGACAATAGTTCTGGTGATATACCGACAGTGGTTCTGGTGAGGCATTATTGTATTGACAGTGGTTCTGGTGATATACTGACAGGGGTTCTAGTGATGTGTTGCTGTATTGCTGGTGGTTCTGGTGATGTAGTCATGTGGATGTTGTAATCTTTATCTTAAGACTTGATCCTAAAACATTAATAGGACAAGTGTGCTTGACTAAAAATACAGCCGAATGTCAGCTAAACAATTGACTAAAGCCCCTAAGCGCTATAGATAGCTGTCCGATCACATTCTTCCCAGTGTCCCTATATACTGCATGGAAGCTGCTGTTAGGCCCCTTTCACATCAGCGGTTTGCTGATGTTTCCATCTGATCCGGCAGATGGCGCCGGATATGCAGCCTAGCGGCCGACTTGTGGCACCGATCCGGCAAGCCCCATGCCTTGTGTAAGAGGGTGTGGTTCTGCTGGATCTGGCAGATCTGGCACTTGCTGTGGCAAAAAAACGCTATTAACCACGGGTTTTTTTTGCAGCCGCAACTGCCGGATTGCGGCAAAACCGCAATTGCCGCAAGTCCCATAGAGAATGAATGTGGGCTTGCCGCAAGTGTAACGCAAGTCGGCCGTTAGGCAGCAGATGTGGTAAATCTGCTGGATCCGGACAGAACCGCTGATGTGAAAGGGGCCTTAGATGTCTCTGGCTGAAGATTATCACTTAGTGGACAACAGGATCTACAGCCTGTAATCGGACATGCTGGATCCTTATTTCCCTCGACCAATCATCAGTTAGAGCCTCCATACTCATTAGACTGTCCTCACAGGTTTAGCCAACTCCATGTGTATGAAGGTCCTCACTACTATCTGAAGGCTACGAGCACTGACATCTGAGAACCCCCTGAATCCTGGAATCCAGATAAGATAGGACACACAGTTAAAAAGGAACACCTCAAAAGACTGAACATATGAACAGCAATCCGTTTATACATTGCCGTGCATGAGTTCATTCCTTTTATTATTTATTTGTTGCTTTTTCTGGCGGAAAACTGAGCGGATCTGCCTGAAAAATAATATGCTGTGTGCACATACGCTTAAGGGCACGTCACACACCCAGAAATCTGTGCAGAGATTGTTGGCAGATCTCTGGTTGCAGTGAAATCATGGACACAGTGTTCCATTTTGTGGCCGTGTACAAATGTAACAATGTGTCCATGATTGCACTGCAACCAGAGATCTGCCAACAATCTCTGCACAGATATCTCTGTATGTGACATGCCCTTTAGTCTGACTGATGAGTGGGGGGGCACGTCCGCTGAAAGTGCCTACGGCGGCAGGAACCCTTAATACAGCCCTGGCTAGGATGGGTGTCATATCCACTGATGGTGGGCTGCAATTTGCCAGCATGGGGGCCATATCCTCTGATGGGGGGTCTGCAATATCCCAGGATGGGGGCCATATCTACTGATTGGGGGCTGCAATATGCCAGGATGGGGACCAAATTGTGTCTCATTATCTTAAGAAGATGTATGGTTTGCGCCACCTTAGAGATAGCCAAGGTGCAAGAATAACATCACCCTGAAACACAGCGCCTGGAGTTTGAGGTTCTGATCTGGCACAAATCCTACATCATGTTGAAGGGCTTGTTAAAGAGTCAATTATGACTTCTAGGATTGCTACCTTTATTAGGTGGTACTAGAGTTTGTCTAGTTCCTCACTGAAGTGACAATTTGCATATCAATATTCTAAGCAGACAAAAACAGATACTACATTGATAGAGCATCGGTTTTACCAACATGACAACTTAACCAAGGAAGACACTCCAGCTGCCATATAACTGAGAGGTTAAGAAAGGCTAAAGCTGCTAACTGTGAGGCCAAGTTCACACAACCATATTTTCTGTCAGAGTGATAAAAAATGGACAGCCCTCAGACCACTGTCATTCAATGGGACAGTGCAGATGAGTGATTTTTTTTCATGAACCTAATTTACACATGAAAAAATTATAGCATGCATTTGTATATTTTGTGTGTTGGACGAGACTTACTTATTCAAGTCTATGAATGCACAAAAACTATTGTATTCCATATTCTACTGTATAGCATCCAATTTTACTGATACATTGCATTTCTTTACCATAGGTTAGGCTATGTTCACATGTTCAGATTTTGGTCAATTGTCATATCAGATTTTGTAAGCCAAAATCATGAGTGGGTGAAGAATACAGAAGTGGTGACATCTTTCTATTAGGCAATGTGCGCAGGTTGAGTATTTGGTCAGTATTTTACATCAGTATTTACAAGCCAAACACAGGAGTGGAACAATCAGAGGAAACATATAATAGAAATGTGGCACCCGAGAGTCCGGATGTCACAATGTCATTACCTCCATCCGAGGGTAGTGTCATACCTGAGAGCAACAGAGGGTATTCACACCAGGCAAAACCACAAAGCACACAACATCTTTCTGCCTCCAGGCCTGATGGGGGAGCTGTAAAACCCAGATTCAGGGCAGTTCCCCTATAAATTCTGGTCTGGGGGGAGTTAGCCAGTTCTGTTCCTAGGAGGACTAAGGAAGACATCCTGTGGACTGGAACAGTGCTAAACTTGTCCCAGGATAGCTAAACCTGGCTTGAGGGACCCGCAGGCAAGGGTCTGAGGAAGTAGAGGAGAGCCTGGGGAGTAGAGCAGTGTCGAGCTCACCCCAGAGGAGAAAGCACCAAGAGAGTACCAATCCGTGTGTTAAATTGTGTAGAAGAAGAAGCAAAGCTACCCTGGTATGCTACTGTAGCAAAGCTGTACACTGTCTGTAACAACAACATACAGATAGTAGAGCCCTTTTCCCCGTCAAACCAGATGGAGGAAGAGCACAGCTAAGGATTCCAAGTAACAGAGCACAAAGAGGGCCTGACCAACAGCCAGCAAAGCAGAAGCTCAACTAACTCAATAATCAGGCACCTCTCATCAGTGGAGGTGGCCTGATATACCAGAGGAAGAGCAGCTATTGGTCAAGGGGAGTGTCAGGTTGGACCGTGTCGGCCCCTAGTGTCACAGGGGAGGAGTGCACCTAGTGCACTGCTGATTGGTCACATGAATACGACCATTGTAATGTGCTCATGTGCGAGCCCGGTGGTCAGCTGACAGAAAGGGAACCCGGCGACGGCTCCGAGACACCGTAAGCCTGGACGCTGGATGCCCGGTCGGCAGAGGAGCAGAGGATGCAGACCCGGGAGGGTGAGCTGGGGAGCGGTGCCAGGGGACCTAACACAAGGTCAATTGTGCAGACGGTATATCAACCCCAGAACACACGGCATGGTGTGGCAAATTGTGATTTCAAAGAGAGACGTCCAAATGGTGTTGGAAGTGTACCATAATGGAGCAGGGCGCTTTGGATGGAGAAAACTGGAAATATTGTTACGTGGGAAATTCTATTGGATCGGCATGAGTTCTACCATAGAGAAATGGTGGAAAAATTGTGGACCATGCTCATTAAGAAGAAAAGACCATAACAACCAGAAAGCATCACTAAACAGCCATTAGAACTGGTAGCCTTAGATCACGTCAAACTCACACCCAGCAGATCGGGCTATATCTATGCTCTTGTGGCACCCCTGCAGGGGATTGCCACAGGATCCACTGGTGCAAGTGGGGAATTACACCTTGGTTCACACAGCACACCACACCTTCCACCCCAGACCTGAAGGGGGAGCTCTACTGGCTGCCTTAAGCCAGTTCCCCTTTAAAACATCCAGGCCTGAGGGGAGGAGTCAGTTAGTCTGAGGAGAGAGTCGGAGGAGTGAGGAGCTGGTCGCTGGACAGGATTCAGGCCAAGGACCAGAGACCACTGACCGCTGTGTTGCACCATAGGGAAAGGGTCGGAGGCAAGTGGAGAAAGCAGGGAATCAAGAGAGGGAACCAGTTAAGGTTTCCCTATAGTACACCCGGACACCGGAGTCCGACGCTGCGAGCATTTATTGTAAAAGCAAAAGCCCGGAAAAATCAGGAGGAGTTCAACCCTAAAGAAAGCACAGTGAGAGACGATAAAACTGACCAAGTACAGGACCTGGGGCCATAGGAGAAACAGGGACCACGCAGAAGGACCTCATACTCAGTTTAGCCCAAAGCCCTGAGAGGGAGAAGGAGCGGTGGGTTCAAGCACAGGCAGAACTCATCCCACACCGCAGAGCACAGAAACAGAGAAGGCCTCATAACTTTCTAAAGTGGAAGTCCCAAGTTGCACCGGGGACCTGGTTATTTCTCTGGACTGTACCTGTTATCCTGTCACCAGTAAAAGGAACTGAAACTACCATCACTGTGTGTGCGTGTGTGTGTGCGTGTGCCTGTAAACCGCCGTAATCCACCGCCCTGTCTGCAATGACGCAACCTCTACTCCTCTCATCCATCCCCGCTGCCCTGAGGTAAAGCTCCACCTGTGGGGAGCTGTACCACACTCTGCTGCACCCATCATCACCTCAGTGGCCGGCAGCAGCGCTGGTATACCTGTTACCAGGTACCATAGGTGGCGTCACATTCCCAATCCCCTTATCCCCCGCCATTGAGGGTCCAGGGCACGGGATCGGGGATCGAGCAGCCGTGATTCCCCATTAAAGCCGCCATCAGCCCCGGTACCCGAGTACCCCCTACCCTGTCGACTGTCTCAATCCTGGCGTCACAAACAGGATCCCATGCCCAAAAAAACGGGTACTGTGTGCCAAGAACTGAACTTTATTAACTGTTTCTGAACTGTATAACCGGCCCGCCCCTTTACTCTGCCGGAGATTCGCGAAGCGCAGCTCCTAGTTCTGGAAATACCCGAGGTGCTCCGCTCCCTCTGCAGAGCTGCCAACGACCGGGAAAGTTTGTTTCATCTCACCGGTTGGCAGTGATTAACTAGGGGGAACCCATCATGAGTGACTCGGACGAAGTGCAGGTCCCTGACAGAGGGGATGCCCGGAATGCAGCACCCGGAGCAGCGGCCCAAATGATGCATGTAGCCTTGCCGTACATACCGGGTGCCAAATGGTTACCAACATATGAAGCTAAACCCGGTACTCTAGCAGTCTTCAAACAAAAGATGTGTGCAATGCTGGACATGAATATAATGACAGAAAAGCAGCGAGCCACCGTTGTGCTGGGACAATTAACAGGCGCAGCGGAGCTGGAGGTTGAGTCCTGGAGAGATACTGACAGGGACTCTGCTGCCAAAGTGTTTGATAACCTAAAAACTGTCTTTGAAAAACGCACAAAGTCTGAATTGAGGATGCTGTTCTACCAGTGTAAGCAGAGACCGCAGGATACCATCAGAGACTATGCCCTCCGTTTACAAGGGGCACTCCGGTCCTTAAAACAAAACAGGTAGACCCGGCAAGTGTATTGGAAGAGGATAAAATGCTTGCAGAACAGTTTACAGAGGGATTGAGGTCAGACTACCACCGCCAACAGGTACATATGTGGGTATTGGATCACCCAACTGTGAACTTTAATGACTTAAAAGATCGTGCTATAACTGTGTTAAAGGATCCAGCGCCTGCAGAACCTGTAATACAATCCTGGCAGGTTAACACCTCTTCCATAGACTTTAAACCCGTTTCTACAGAACCTGCAAAGGTAGAAAGACAAGCTGTAGCAGATAACTCAGATGATGACCTGCGCAACCAGGTGCTACAGTTAACCAAAAACATGGACAATGTACTAAAGCTCTTGCAAACTATGCCTGGGGTACCACCACAAAGCAAAATCCAACTAGCTGGTAGCCCTGAGGATGTCCCATGGATGCGGAGGAAGAACAAGTTGCCTGTGCAGGGGACCAACGCACCATTCCAACATAGACCCATGTCGCCCGTGGAGGGGACCAACAAGTCTCCCGTTCAGGGGACCAACGCACTATTCCAACGCAGAGCCAGGGACTACACAGATTCTTCAGGACAACCCATCTGCCTGCGATGCAACAAACCAGGCCACTTTGCAAGAGGATGTCCTTCAAACACGAGATTCCTGGGCCCGAGGGCCAGCCCTCAGGAGTAGAGCAGCTGGGCCCTAATGACTGGCGTAACCGGTATGTTAGAGGCCGTCCATACCTCAACATTACGCTAGAAGGAATCCCCATGTCGGCCCTACTGGACACCGGGTCGCAGGTCACTACGATCCCACATATCCTTTACAAACAATTTTGGTCGGATAACGATCTTGAACCCCCAAACCCCAATTTTTATATTACTGCAGCTAATGGACAACCACAAAAACAGGTGGGGTACAGAGATGCTACAATAAAGTTAGGGAGGGAGGAATTAAAAGGTCAAGGGTTATTTGTGGTAGAAGACAATCCCAAAGAAAAATACCCCTACATGGTAATTGGTACAAATGTCATTGAAAACTGCTTTGGAGAAGTGTTGATTTTACTCCGACAGATTGCTGAGACTGCTGGTTATGGGCGGACGAGAGTCATCCAACGAGAAATCCGAGCCCTCATCAACAAACAACAGGTAAATCTGTCTGGGGGAGAAATTGGCAGTGTACGGGTAACAGACCCGGTTCCCATTGTATTACCACCAAAAAGCAAGATGATGATATGGTGTCGAGCAGCGATAGGTCTCAGAGGAAAGGAATACCAGGCAGTTGTAGAGCCGGTGTATTCAGAACATAGACCTACACTACTGACAGCCAAAGGGGTGGTGGATGTATGCAAGGGACGAGTACCAATCTGTGTATTAAATTGTGGGGAAGAGGAAGCAAAACTACCCCAGTATGCTACTGTAGCAAAGCTGTATACTGTCTGTAACAACAACATACAGACAGTAGAACCCATTTCCTCGTCTAGTCAGGCAGAGGATAACAACTCCAAAGGACAGCTAGAGGAGTGGTGTCGGCAGTTGCATGTAGGAACTGATGCCACCCCTTCTCACCAGAATCATGGAGTTTACCAGGTAGCACAGGAATTTGAGCACATATTTAGTATGCATCCACTAGATTTACCAGTTACACATAGACCCACTCTCACCATCCTACACCAGAATTACGTAGGTCAACACGTGTCAACCTAGGACACCCACCACTCAGGTACAGAGTGTAAAATGTAAATATGTTCAAGATGTAAATATGTTATTAATACTAATGTACAAAAAGGCTGATGGGTAGGTAAAAACAACCCAGACTATGTACACAACACCAGTAAGAGGGGTGAGTGGAGTTGGCATCAGGAGCTGTCTAGGGAGAGCAAAATCTTGGCCAATATGTGACCCCAGGGCCAGGAGGCCTACAGCGCTAATGACCCGGTAAAGACCCCTGCAGTACCTAGGACTCCTGCATCAAGACACCCGTATTGTTTGTTGTTGTGTTGTTGACCTTTAAGCAACGAGACTTTACCTGTTGGACTTGTTGGATGTTCCCCTTTTCTTATTTTCAAAAATGGACCATAGCCACAGGACTGGTAGTGGCAAACACCCTTTTAAACAGCCTGCAGCGGATGGACTAGCGCTGTATGGACTGGTTAACCATTTTCTTATTTATACCTGGTTTTTGTAAATTTTTCATTTTAAGACTCTGTTCAATAATTAAATGTAAATACTTAAAATATGTTATGGTTATGGAAAAATGTTTCAGTCCCGGAGAACTGTATTTAACTAGGGGGGAATGTGGCACCCCTGCAGGGGATTGCCACAGGATCCACCGGTGCAAGGAGGGAATTACACCTTGGTTCACACAGCACACCACACCTTCCACCCCAGACCTGAAGGGGAAGCTCTACTGGCTGCCTTAAGCCAGTTCCCCTGTAAAACATCCAGACCTGAGGGGAGGAGTCAGTTACTCTGAGGAGAGTCGGAGGAATGAGAAGCTGGTCGCTGGGAAAGATCCAGGCCCAGGAACCACTGACCGCTGTGTTGCACCCTAGGTTAAGGGTCGGAGGCAAGTGGAGAAAGCAGGGAATCAAGAGAGGGAACCAGTTAAGGTCTCCGTATAGTACACCCAGACACCGGAGTCCGACGCTGCAAGCATTTATTGTAACAGGAAAAGCCCGGAGGAACCAGGAGGAGTTCAACCCTGAAGAAAGCACAGTAAGAGATGCTAAAACTGACCTAGTACAGGACCCGGGGCCATAGGAGAAACAGGGACCCCGCAAAAGGACCTCATAGTCAGTTTAGCGCAAAGCCCTGAGAGGGAGAAGGAGCGGTGGGTTCAAGCACAGGCAGAACTCATCCCACACCGCAGAGCACAGAAACAGGAGGCTTCAGCACTTTCTAAGGTGGAAGTCCCAAGTTGCACCGGGGACCTGGTTATTTCTCTGGACTGTACCTGTTACCTTGTCACCAGTAAAAGGAACCGAAACTACCATCACTGTGTGTGTGTGTGCCTGTAAACCGCCGTAATCCACCGCCCTGTCTTCAATGACGCAACTACTACTCCCCACTTCCATTCCCGCTGCCCTGAGGTAAAGCTCCACCTGAGGGGAGCTGTACCACACTCTGCTGCACCCACCATCACCTCAGCGGCCGGCAGAGGTGCTGGTAAACCCGTTACCAGGTGCCATAGGTGGCGTCAAGTTACCAATCCCCTTATCCCCCACCATTCTCTGCCATTGAGGGTCCAGGGCAAGGAAGTGGGGATCGACCAGCCGTGATTCCCCATCAAAGCCGCCATCAACCCCAGTACCCGAGTACTTCCTACCCTGTCGACCGCCTCACTCTTACCATGGTGGACCACTACTCCAGATTCCTTGTGGAAGCTCCGATAAAAGACTTAACATCTCAGACAGCACCAAGAACCTTTCAAGCCTATTTCTGCAGACCACACGGGTATCCAGAACAGGTATTGACAGACCAAGGTCCTGCCTTTGAAGCAGAAGTATTTCAAGAGTTCTGAAACTTGAACGGATGCAAGAAAATTCATACCATGCCTTACCATCCCCAAAATATCGGAATGTGCGAAAGGATGAATCATGTGGTAATAGAATTGTTGAAAACTCTGTCCTTAGAAGAGTGAAACAGATGGCCAGATAAGTTACAAGACCTTGTTGACATCTACAACAAGATGCCAGTAAGCTCAACAAATTGTACCCCTGCATACCTCATGAGAGCAAGACCAGGAAAATTGCCAGTAGACTTTGAAATGGGCATTTAATTTCCTGAAGAAGACACCTCAGATGCAGATTGGGATACCAGAAGAACAGAGCAGTACAAAAAAATACAGGAATGTGTTGAGAGACGTCTGGCAAAATCCAGAGAAAAACAAGAGACCAACTTCAACAAACGTGCACAAGGAACACCCTTAACACCAGGTGAATTGGTTTTGAAAAGGAGACTCCACAAATTAGATAATCAATGGGGAACAGAACCATACACTTTATTACCATCAAACTTTGACAACCAGTAGACCTGTCTGATCAGCAAAGACAATGGAGAAACAACAGCAAAAGTGTGTGAGATCATTTAAAGAAGTGCCCTCAACCACCACAACCAAATGAAAATGTACCTTTTCCAGAACCCGGAAAAGAGGAGCCAAAGACAGTCCAGACACTCATAGGAGAACTACCTGCAGATTGGCCCCAAATAGAAATTGCATACCTAATCCGAATGTTGACGTTCCCACAACCAGTAGAAGAACCAACAGCAGAAGAACCACCCGTTGTAGCAGAGCCAGAGAACCCTGCAATCGGTGCACCTGTAATTCCTACTGTGAGATCAAGTGGTCGTAGACTATTACCAAGTTTACCTGTAACACATAGCCCCACTCACACTAGTCATTCTCCAGAAACATGTAGATCAACACATGTCAATTTAGGACATCCACCCCGCAGATACAGAGAATAAGCGGTAAAATGTGGGAAATGTAAATATGTTTAAAATGTAAATATGTAACCAATGTCAGTGTACAGAAGGGTGAAAAGTAGGCTAAAACAACCCAAACCAGGTACACAACATCAGAAAGAGAGGTGAGTTGAGTTGGCGTAAGGAGCTGTCTAGGGAGAGCAAAATCTTGGCCAATAGGTGACCCCAGGGCCAGGAGGCCTACAGCCCTTATGACCCGTTAGAGGCCCCTGCAGTACCTAGGACTCCTATGCCGAGGCACCCGTTGTAAGTGTTTGTTGTGTAACTTTGAACTTTTAAGCCTACAGAGACTTTACTTGTTTGGACTTTTGAATTTGCTTTTTCTAATTTCAAAAATGGACCATAGCCACAGGACTGGTGGTGGCAAAAATACTTTAAATAGCCTGCAGCGGATGGACTAGCGCTGTATGGACTGGTTACCTGTTTTTCCCTGGGTTTTGTAAATTTTATTTTGAGACTCTGTTCAAATTTAAATGTAAATAGTTATGTTATGTTTGTTGAAAAATGTTTCAGTCCCGGAGGACTGAAGTTAACTAGGGGGGAATGTGGCACCCCTGCAGGGGATTGTCACAGGACCCACCGGTGCACCCCAGACCTGGAGGGGGAGCCCCACTGGCTGTCCTTTAGCCAGATCCCCTATAAAGATCCAGGTCTGAGGGAGGAGTCAGTCAGTCTGCAGAGGCAGTCAAGCCAGTTAGTACTGAAGCCAGTTCCAGTCGGACAGTACAGTGGAAGGACTGGAAGAAGCTGGTTGCTGGGACCAAGCCATGCCCAGTACCAGGAAACCTGACCCAGCTGTGCTGCACCCTAGGGAGAGGGACAGAGGCCAGTGGGAGAAGTAAGAAGTAGGAAGAAGGGAACAGATCTGAGAACCCTTTAGCTACCCGGACACCAGAGTCCGAAACTGATAATAATCTATTATAGCAGGAAACGCCAGGACAGACCAGGAGGATCTAGTGCCCCTGAAGTAAGTAACAGAAGACACCAAACCTGACCAAGCATAGGACCAGGACCTAAGCAGAAATAGGGATCCCACAGAAAGGTCCTCATTGTCAGTTGTGGAACAGCACCCCGAGAGGGACAAAGAACGGCAGGTTCAGCTACAGGCAGAGCTTACCTCAATCACTGCACACACTAATAGAGGCAGCTCACAACTCTCCAAGGTGAATGTCCCAAGCTGCACCGAAACCTGGTTACCCTCTTGGACCGTACCTGTTACGGACATCAGTAAAAAGGTACCGAAACAAAGGCTATTGTGTGTGTGCTGCGTCCCGCCGCGCCTGTAGTGTTCACAGTAGAACCGCTACTACTACTCCCTTATCCGCCCCGCCAGCATGAGGTAAAGCTCCACCTGTGGGGAGCTGTACTACCAAAGCTGCATTCCATCACCACAGCAGCTGGCTGCAGCGCTGGTATCTCTGTTACCAGTACCACAGGTGTCGTCACGATACCATTTCCCATCATCATCACCCCACCCCGCCACTGAGGGTCCAGGGCACGGAACCGGAACCGACCAGCCGTGATCCCCCACCAAGTAACCACCTGTCCCAGTATCCAAGTACATACTACCCTGTCGACCATGCTGCTTCTTTATTTTGGTGCTTATTTTGCGTTAACATAAGGGTCTATGGGTGAAATACATGGTAAAATCTGCAATAAAAATTGATATGCTGCAGATTTTTCTATAATCAAGTATGCATTGCATTCTCCGCTGAAGACAAACGCAACAGAACTTCACAAATCCAATAGACTTTGCTGGAAACCAAACTGCTGCAAACTTAGTGCGGATCTGCACCAAATACTCAATGCAATATGTATCGTGCGCTGGGCCCTGAAAGTCAGGTGTAAGGAAGGCTTCCAAGGACCTCATCACTTCTCAATTATTGTGGTTTTCTGGATTTCATAATAATAGTTTCTTTGTGATTTTTTTTTTATAGATGCAGTTTATTTACCGAGGGTATATATTTAGTAATTATTATTATAATTATTATTATAGTAATCTGTGTATCACTCTCATACAGGCAGTGTAATATGTTATCAGGTTGTTAGATTTCTATGAAAACCATGGCAGCATCACTTCAATCTGGAAATTTGGACTGAATCAGAATGAATTGCATTGGGTATAGGTATATTTTCCAGATTTCTGCTGTTAATTGCAGCTTTCCTTGTATCCAGTCTTTGCTACTTTTGTTTTGCTGTTGTGTTTAGGAAGTATAAACTCCTATAAGGTGCATTCCACAAGGCATTGCTGTATCAGGCAGAGGATATGAGAAGTATAGCTTTTTGTGGTGTAGGAATGTGACTGTGGGTGGAGGGATGATGTCATGATGGGAGGTGGGAGATCAGTGGGAGAAGCTGAGGAGTGAGCCTGGATTGCTGAGTGAATGGTGTGGAGCAGCAGCATTGTGCACACAGGAGCAGCTGACAACTGATGCTGCTGCCTATGGGAGCCTGGACTGAGCAGCATTGCTGACATCCACAGCAGCCTCCTGTCTACAAAGCCTGCTCTGTGCTGCTGGAGGACTGACAAGGGTTGTATCTGTTCATCATTGTGGACAACTGGCAAAGTTCAGCATGGCATTAATAATGGAACCAGTGAGCAAATGGTCTCCCAGTCAGGTAGTGGATTGGATGAAAGGTAATGTCATTGTATTAACTCTTCCTAACCCTTGGATGCATGTCATGTCTTTGCTGAGGCTGTGTATGACATGTATGCCCTGCTACAACTCATGGGGGACTTGTTCAGGCTCATCTGAGGAGCAGAGGTGTGGAAGTGTTGAGATGCCACCTTGCCTCTTGTCATACAGGTGCTAGTTAGGAGTCAGCAGCATCTGACTTCTTCATGTCTCCATATGAGTTTGGCAAGTTGTTCAGCAGATGAAGGTGTGTAATAGATGTTTGATTCTACCACTACTGGGAGATGACAAGCCCTGTATGTATGTAGCCTTACATCTCTGGGTTCAGAGGCCACCAAGGACCACATCTGCAAGGAGTTTGTATGTTCTCCCTGTGTTTGCATGGGTTTCCTCCAGGTTCTCCTGGACATACTGATAGGGGATTTATGAGCCTCAGGGGGACAGGAATGACGCCTGTAAAGCGCTGTGGAATATGACGGCGCTATATAAGCAAAGCATGAAATATAACGCTACCTGGGACCGGCGTGGTCACCTCCTACATAACACATCACCTTATTTCATGTTCTCTGGACCATTGAGATCAACATCTCCAATCACCTGTAAAATGGATTTTATACACATTTTAATTAAATTCTACCATAGTCTACAAAATAGGTCAGTAGCAATTAAATTCAGGGCATTTTATTTTTGTGTCTTTATAAAAGACAAGACTTGGGTTAACACCTAACAACTAATTGCCTAATTAAGGCTGATGTGAAGTACAGATTGCTTTCCAGATCCACTTGTCCTCTTTTAACGTTTGGACGAGCCGCGCGTCCTGGTGGGATTTATCGGAACAAATATGCAAAATTGGGGCATGGAAATGGTGCCAGGTCCATTATGGAAAACCTATTGCCTTAGAGAAGAAGGGGATCTTGTGGATGGATGGATCCAGTGCAGGGCTGTGATGCCAACAGACATTGATTAATGACCCTTCACAATTATTGTGTGGGGGCCAGAGTATTAACCCTTCTTCTGCTGGGACCTTTTTGAGCAGGGTTCTGTGAAGTATGGATTAATTATCTATGGTGTATTATATGACTATAATGTGATTATTGTAGGATCTGGATTCTTCTCTATCTAAGCAGTAGTATAACCTGCCTGTGTAGTGTCACCTAGATTATGCTAATGTTCTACGGCAGCTAGTGGTATATGTGCTGTTTGCAATGATTTGCTACTTGGACATTGCAAGCTATTCAGTTCGTGCAATTCTTTGCTTCATAGTAATTTTTTACGTTCTCTTATTATACTGAATTTTGCTTCAATATGTTTTACCTCTGTTTTGTTTCACAATTTTTAATTTTTCAAATCCTCCTACATATTGGTGCCCACTAGTGATGAGTGAGCCTTAAAATGCTCGGGTGCTCGATGCTCGGGTGCTCAACCGAGCCCAATGTAAGTCAATTAGTGATAGGCTCCGTCCACAGATTTCCGGCTATAAACCGAGTGTTTCTGGGAAAGGGCGGGAGGGGGCACTTCTTCAAATCATCGCAACATACAACACCTTGCAGTGCCCCCCAGAGGGACCCTAAGCATCAATCTGCTCTCTGTGAGGTGCCAGCTCACTGTGTGCACTGAAGGGAGTTGTGTATTTGTGTCAGAGCGATAATTATTAGTGATGAGTCCGAGCATCTCGGCGGTACTCTGTGCTCGCTGAGTACCGGGATACTCATACGAGTAATGAGTAGCGCCGAGCATGCTCGCTCATCACTAGTGCCCACATACCTTCAGGCTTTCTGATTCTGGTTCTTTTTATTAAGCCATAAAGAATAGTTTAGATATTTATTTCCATCGCTTTTATGGCGCTAACATATTTCACAGATATTGTAATTACTTATTCAGTCTCTGCCACTAATAGTGTTAATTAACCCTGGGCACAAATGTCATTGAAAGCCAATAAACCTATAATATAGAGGAAAAACAGAAGAAACCCACTCACAGAACATACAGTTGTCATGCAGATTTTATTGGCTGGACTGAAACCTATGACCCCGGCATTTAAGAGTGCTGGATTCTCACAACCTCTTTCGGTGATCAAGATGCAAGGGCTGACCGGGAATCTCCCAACCAAAACTCTAACTTCCTATTTGCCTTTAAAGGCAGGGGTAGACCTGCTAAAACATCAGATTGCACTTGGACCAATGTTAGCCTATTGGACTGCTCACATGTCAGGTGTTAAAAAACGCTGCGAGTCCAGTTTGATGTGCTGTTTGGATTGCACTGAGGAATGCAAGTCAATGAGTGCGTGGAAATCATCGCTCTGCACTTGGATGGCATCAGAGTACAGTATGATTTTCACATGCTGACTCAATGGAGAAGGTGGAGTTTTATTATCAAAATTGCCCCAATTCTCTCAGGTGAGAGAATATACAGTCATCTGCCCCTGACCAAAGGCTGCTGGACATAAATTTCACCTTGTGGACCGTGTTTCGCAGACATCTGAATTCAAAATAGGGCAGAGACACACTGTGAATACGCATGCAAGATACTCACATAAGTCTTGCATCACTCACGCAGAACGTCCGCCGCATCCCTGAACAGTAGCATGGAGTTGCATAGAAATGCATGCAGCTAATGCACTCCCGTTCAGACAGGCGGCAGAAGTTCTGGGTGAGTCATGCGAGTATCTCACATGCATCTCGTTAAAGGGCCCGTTACACACAACGATATCGGTAATGATATATTGCATCGCCGTTTTGGTGACGTTGCAGCGATGTCTAAACGACATTGTTGTGTGTGACACCTATCAAGATGAGTTGTTGATCACAGATTTATGAACCGGTTCACAAATCTATCATTGGACGCCCGCTGAACACGCAGCATCGCTGCATGTGACAGCGGGAGTCCAACCATTAGCGAGCTCCCAGCGCTGCACAGCAACGCTGGGAGCTGGTATCCAAGGTAAACTGCGGGTAACTAAGCACCACGCGGTGCTTATATTATTAACGGAAAAATAACTCCAAGCCTTCAGGCCTGGGTGTGGTTATGGAAATTGAACTCGGCTTCCCAAAGATGTGATAAAGCACAGTTAATATATGTTTAGGGGGGTAATCCCTTTCACACAGGGTCCTGTAGGTTTGGATTTCTTTTTCACTTAATAATAAAGACCTTCATTTATGAACTGCACCTTGTGTTATCTTTGTCTAATATCTAAATTTGTTTAGAAATCTTAAGGAGGCAAACAGTTTTCACACACTGTACTTACATGCTTATTCTGTACAAGGCAATGAATTGGATGAGTTACCCATTAATTAACATTGAGACATTATATTCACTCACTGTGCTTATACTCTATCGGGAAACATGCCCTTTTTAGCAAATTACATGTTGTCCAATGTCTAGGACACCAACATATAAAAAGTGCAAACGCTGCCATACTGATGTGAACGGAGCGGAGATTCTCCACATGCGTTCACATCGGTATGGTGCCTGGCCAGCCAATTAGCGGTCTAGGTGGCGGCTGGGAGGCGGAGATCAGCGGTGGAGATCTTCTCCTCCCGGGAGAGATTTCTATGAGATCCGCAGCATTCTCCTACGCTGTCATGCAGAGGACACTGCGGATCCATTGAGATCGATGTATTGTTTATGCGCGTGCAGTCGCTTGCTGATAAAACAAGCGCCCGTGAACGCACAAAAAATGCAACATGCTCCAGAGGGCGCACAAATTATGCGCATCCGAACGCAACTGCAACCGAACGCAGCCAAACACAGGTACCATGTGTTCCCATGTTAAACATAGGAATGCAGTGCACTTGCGTTTGACTGCGTTCAGAACACTGCATTCACAAACGCAAATGTGAACCTGGTCTTGGACCTAAAAATGACTGCATGCCTCCATATAATGACATCCTTATATAGTCTGTTGGGATAGGTGAGCGTTGCTTTGCTTATGTTGGTTTCACAACATGTATGGGCTTATAATATTCTGTGTTGTGAGCAAAGGTGTCCTCTCTGCTTTTCTCCTCCTTTATGCTCTTTCACTGAATGCAAACTGCAGCTGCATCCCCCTCCTCTGTGTTTATTCCTCTACTCTGGATAAGTTATTTTGGTAACAGCATAGTTCATGACTAATAGCTGGGGGCACCATCACCATGAACCCCAATAATCACTAAAAAAGGTGTTCGGAGCAATTCTGCTCAGTCTAGGGATTGATAAAAACATCTGAGCGTTGTACTCAACTGACTCCAAAGTTCTACATACCTGGCCTATGCCTAAATGCCAAGACGATATAAAAAAAATACACATACATTTGCAAAGTTTACTTTGTCACCAGCCTCTATACAGCCACATGCGATAGAAAGCCTGTGATAGTTCCAAACTCCATAATGATATATGGTGCAGGTATGCAATAGTGCTGTGTAGGCAAGGTGGCTAACCTCAGTGATGTAAATCCTGGGAAGGTTACGGAGTAGATTTGTTTGAGAGGATTCACGGTCCAGCATTTAAAGGGAACCTGTCACCAGGTTTTTGCAACCTAATCTGAGAGTAGCATAATATAGGACCCGAGATCCTGATTCCAGTGATGTGTCACTTACAAGGCTCTTCAGTGTAGTTTTGATAATCTCCACTTGATTAAACAGTGATTTTATCATTAGTCTGGGATATTCACAAACTGGTAAATCTGCAGTAGAGAAAACACTAATTTTATCAAAATGACAGCAAGTAGCTCAGTAAGTGACACAACGCTGGAATCTGGGTCTCTATCTCTGCATTATGCTGCTCTCAGATGGGATGGCAAAAACCTGGTGACAGGTTACCTTTAAGGCTACCTTCACATTACGATTTTGAAGGGAGCCAATGCTGTCCGATATAAATCGGACAGCATCGGCTCCCTTCTGATGCCTGGAATCGGATGCCAAATAGGATCCGATTCCGGCATTAAATGTAGCCTCTGGGCTGAAAAAAAGAAAAAGTTCATGCTCACCTTCCCCCGAGCCCCCGCCGTCTCCCGCCGTCTTCCTGGAGGTTCCCGGTGGCTCCCGCAGGCTCCCGGTGTCAGCAGAGGTCTTCTTCTGCAGTTCAGGACCTGCGGTGATGTCACAGTCATGTGACCGCGGGTTACCATGGTGTAACCTGGTGTCACGTGACTGTGACATCACCGCAGGTCCTGAACTGCAGAAGAAGACCTCTGCTGACACCGGGAGCCTGCGGGAGCCACCGGGAACCTCCAGGAAGACTGTGGGGGCTCGGGGGGAGGTGAGCATGAACTTTTTTTTTTTTTTTTTAACTCCTGCGCTCTCAGTTGAGCATTTTTACTGTACTGAGCATGCTCAGTACAGTAAAATCGGGTCCGAGGAGACATCAGATGTTTCCTCGGACCCTTCTCCATAGGGCCCCATGTTATAGGGATCTGGTCAGATCGGATGTGCACTAAATGCCATCCGATTTGGTCCGATCCGATTCTGTCAGATTTTATTTTCGGTGCAAAAATTGGAACAGGCTCCGATTTTTGCACCGATAATAAAATCAACAGAATCGGATCGGACCAAATCGGATGGCATTTAGTGCACATCCGATTCGGTCCGATGCCCATAGGGCTGCATGGGGCCATATTCGGATCCAATGCTGTCCGATTTTGATCGGACAAGCATCGGATCTGAAAAATCCGTAGTGTGAAACCAGCCTAAGAGTCTGGGTGGGAAATGTCGCTCCCACTCCCCAGCTTGTATTTTACAGGCTAAAGCTGCCTTCACACTAGCGTTCCCCTCCGCAGCGTCCTGCGGTGTATGCGCTCAGCTTGCGGTTCCCCATGTTTAACATGGAGACGCAGGTGTATGCGCTCGGGTGCAGATTCACTGCCATGCATGATTTGTACGCACTCTCGTCTGCACCCTGAACATGACATGTCGGGCAAATCATACATCGCGGGCAATATCTGCGGACGGGGTGCGCACAGCAATCTTCACTTGACCGCATACACCCGTGTCCCTATGTTAAACATAGGGACTTGCGGTGTGTGTGCTCAGCTTGCTGTTCCCCTACGCAGGACACTGCGGAGGGGAACACTAGTGTGAAGCCAGCCTGAGAGGACCTGTCACCCCCCCCCCTCCCCGGTGCTTTTCCAAACTGAAAGCACCCCTAAATGCAGTGTGTCTGCTGCATTCAAGGAAGGGGTCTCCCATGTCTCTAGCCCCCCTGTAAGTTGTATAAAACACTTTATAAAGTGTATAGATAACGAGTCTGGAGGGTCTTTCTCAGTAATGAGTCCTCGCTGCTCCCTGGTGTTTCCTGGAGAAGGCGGGTATTTCAATACAGGAGAAGGAATGTTGATGGCCAGCGAGGTATGCCAAGACTGTGAGACGCCTTCAGTCTAAGCTAACTGCATGTGTGGCACCCCATGGGTTAAGTGCCAAAGAAACATCACCAAGGGTTAACTCCCCACCAACACCTGACACTGCACTAGCACCTCTAGGCCAGAAGGGGGAGCTCGAGCAGCTCCCTTATATATTCTAGGTCAAGAGGAAGTAGTTAGTTCAGTTCCTGGGATAACTGAGGAAGAGAGACTGTAGTGTAAAGAGGCTGCCTCAGGCTTCTCTACAGTTTGCTCCTCGATTCCAGGCCTAGCCAGGGTCTGAGGGAAGGAGTGCAAGAAACAGAGGACCACATCTGGGAGACTGAGTTACTTCATAACTCGCCCCGGAGGAGCGCACAGACCGGATACCGGATCTGAATTTGTGACTGAAACACGCAGCAGAGAACACCGAGATAATGGAGGTTGTAGATCTACACTGTACCTCAGCAAAGCAACATGGCGGGGTCAGAAGCACATGGAAAAGACTCAAATTGCCTAGCAAAGGGGGTACTTGTGAGGAGAGACAGTGCCAGCAGCTCAGCTAAAGCAGCAGTGGGAAGCTGAGAACTCGGTCAGGGTGGGAGCAACCCGGCCCAGGTACAGTCTCTGTGGACAGTACTCTGCTAAAAAAATATCTGCAGTAAAGCCTTGGAAAACTTCAAAACCGTGAGTGTGTGTGATCCTTGTACTCAAGCCCTACTTTCCCTCACAAGCAGCCACCGTCTCCACTATGATCCCTATCCTGCAACATCTATAGCATCCATCATAGACTTTAACTATCACTGCCCCAGGAACCAGGCTCTAACTGCGGAAAGCCGTTCCATCTCCAGCTGCCAAATATCATCCCCGGAGGTTCTGCAGCAGCGATGGTCACCCTGACCACAACCCGTGGGTGGCGTCATGACAAACTCCCCTGTAAATATTCCCCCCATTGCTTGCGGAACCTGGGCACGGTCCGGACCAAGATCGCCGTGGTATCCCCAGCAGTACCCTGGTTCGGTACAGAGTACCCCGTTCCCATTGGGCTCCACACGTGTAACTTATTATAATTTTTCAGAAGCTTTATAGTGCAGTTTTAGGTCAGAGAGGGATGGTTAGGGATCAGCTAGTGTTGCGCCCAGGCTTTGGGGTATTCTGGTGTCAGACGGCAAGGGTTAACACTCCGATTGTCACGGGGAGTGGTGGCTGCCCTGACCTCCGTGTCCTGGGCCTATCTTCCAAAAAAGGAGTTAATATTTACAGGGGATTATTTACAAGTTTGTTTGTCGTGACGCCACCTGTAGTTTCTGGTGAGATACCACCAGCGCCGCTGCAGTCCGCTGGAGGTAGATGGTACTGCGGCAAGTTGGCATAGTCCTCCACAGGTAGGACTGGACCTCCAGGGCAGCGTTCCTGTTTGGGAACAAGTTCATTTACAAGAAAAGCAAGCAGAGTCCTAAGTCACTGTTCCTCCGGGTACTTTACTTTTATTTGCAATAGTCATATACAAAGTCACAGTTTAACACTCCTGATGGTATGAGGGCAGGTAGCTCAACGGGTGGCTGCAGGCAGATGTTAGGTGGTATGGTGGACCGTTGGTGTGTGTGCCTTCGTGCTTGAACCCTGTCTGTTCCTTTCTTGTTTCCCAGTGATGGTGTGAAGCCTGGTTACTTGTAGCCAACCTGACCTCCATTCTGTCTCTCACCCTAGCTGCCTTCAGATAACCTTCTGCTGGCTGACCGCTTGTTCCTTCAGCAGGGCCTGGTACCTTCTTTCGGTTGCCTGGGTGCCCGGGAGAAGTGTAAACTCCACGGGTCGCCGGATTTTCTGTGGTCCTGAAGTATCTCACAGGTGCGGGCTCCGGTGCCCGGTAAGCTGTCTGGAATAAACTCCCTCGAGTTCCTCGCTCCCAAACTGGCTGTCAGCTCCTGGGATCTTTCCTAAAACCCTTTCTTATTCCTCCATCTCCTCCTTCAACCAACCAGCTACCGACCTCCTACTCCACTCACTTGGAGGCCAAAGACTAGGAGCAAAGGCCTCCTTGTGCCCCCTAGAGGTGGTTTTATTCCCTCCCAGGTTACCTCCCACCTGTAAATCTAATGTGGGAGTGCTGGTGAACGGGTACCAACCTCCATCCTATGATCCACCTGCAGCTGGAGTATCTGCACCTCTTTTACGGGTAGTGGTAGGATAGGGGCCTAAAACGAGCTGACAGGTTCCCATTAATTGCAGAAATTTCTGCATCTTTTGTCAGAAAAAAATTTCATAAAAAGCAATGTGTTTTTGCCCCATTCTTGATGCATTTTTTTCTGTATGTTTTTCATGCATTTAGGGTGGAAGAGCACTGCAATAATTGAGATGCTGTGTTTTATTTTTGCAGCAAATCTGCATGGGGAAAAAAAGGCAATAAAACTTAAGAATTCTCATAGACTCTGATGGCATAAGGTTTACATGCAGTTTTCTGAAAAAACTGCACTAAAAATGCACCAAAAAAGACATAAAAGATGCACAGGGCCTTTCAAAAGACACTTGCGTTTGTGCAGCTAAAAACACAGCAAAAATGCAGCACAAAAATGAAGGTGCACAAATGTTCAGTGGGCACATAGCCTTACATCTACTTTGTTTTGCTTTGCCTGAAGAATGTTTACATTGTGTTTGATGGTGCTGAAGAAAGCAATTTCCGTTAAAGTGCTGAAAAACACAATAAATGTTACTTTGTTTTGTAGTGAGACTGCCTTTGCTAAAATTAGTGCCTGCTTCCAAGATGAACCCCACCAAGTGTGTGTGTGTGTATATATGAATGTATGTGTATATATACCGTAATATGTGTGGTGTGTGTGTTGTGTATATATAGAATGTATGTGTATATATAACGTAAATATGTGTTGTGTGTGATATATATGAATGTATGTGTATATATACCGTAATGTGTGTGTGTGTTGTGTGGTATATATGAATGTATGTGTATATATACCTAATTTTGTGTGTGTGTGTGTGTGTGTATATATATATGAATTTGTAATGTGTATATATAACGTAATTATGTGTGTGTGGTGTATATAATGAATTATGTGTAATATACCGTAATGTGTGTGTGTGTGTGTGTGTGTGTGTATATATGAATGTATGTGTATATATACCGTAATAGGTATGTGTGTGTGTGGTATATACACACGCTGCTCAAAAAAATAAAGGGAACGCTTAAGCAACAGAATATAACTCCAAGTCAATCACACTTCAGTGAAATCAACCTGTCCAGCTATGAAGCAACACTGATTGTGAATCAATCTTTCCTGCGGTTGTGCGAATGGAACAGACAACAGATAGAAATGATCTGCAATTAGCAAGACCCCTCCCCCCCCCCCCCCATAAAGGATTGATTTCTGTAGGTGGTGATCTATGACCATTTATCTGTTCTCATCCTTTCAAAACTGTTGTTTTAGTCACTTTTACATTTTGTCATCATTCTCATGCTTAGAGGTAGCATGAGGAGGTGTCTACCTAAGCAACTTATGTGGGTTGTAGTGTACTTCATCCATGATGGCACATTAATGCAAGCTGTGGCTAGAAGATTAGCTGTGTCGATCAGCACAGTGTCCAGTGCATGGGGCCGGGCCCGTATTTGGAGTTCCTGCCGCCCTAGGCACTGTCAGCGATCGCCCCACCCCTTTCATGCCCCGCCCCATTTCACTCCTCGCCCCCCCTCCCCGTCGTGCCTTGTTCCCCCTCACCGCAGAAATTCTGGATGTTCATATTGTATGTTCTCCAAGTGTTTGCATGGGTTTCCAACCACACTATAGAGACATACTGATAGGATCTTTACCCAATGGGGACAGTGTTAATGATGTATGTAAAGTGCTGTGGAGTTCATAGTCTAATAAATGTAAAAAACATTATTCTTCATATTATGTCACAATACCAGGATCTAAGGATCTTCTATTTCGAGGTTAGGGGCTCTCTGATGCGGTGTTGCTGCCTGTCTCGCTGTTGTCCTCTTTTGACACTGCAGTGCAGTGGACAAGAGAGCATTAACTGGTTAGTAACAAGAAGTATGGAGTGTGTACTGAGCCATAAACCCTCCCCATACATGAAGTATGGTGTGTGTACTAACTGAGCCATAAACCTTCCCATACCATGAAGTATGGTGTGTGTACTAACTTAGGCATAAACCCTCCCCACACCATGAAGTATGGTGTGTGTACTAACTTAGGCATAAACCCTCCCCATACCATGAAGTATGGTGTGTGTACTAACTGAGCCATAAACCCTCCCCATACCACGAAGTATGGTGTGTGTACTAACTGAGGCATAAACCATCCCCATACCACGAAGTATGGTGTGTGTACTAACTGAGCCATAAACCATCCCCATACCATGAAGTATGGTGTGTGTACTAACTGAGGCATAAACCCTCCCCATACCATGAAGTATGGTGTGTATACTAACTGGAGGCATAAACTCTCTACATGCCATGAAGTATGGAGTGTACTAATTGAGCCATAAATCCTCCCCATACCATGAAGTATGGGGTGTGTACTAACTGAGCCATAAACCCTCCCCATACCATGAAGTATGGTGTGTACTAATTGAGCCTTAAACCCTCCCCATACCATGAAGTATGGAGTGTACTAACTGAGCCATAAACCCTCCCCATACCATGAAGTATGGTGTGTGTACTAACTGAGGCATAAACCCTCCCCATACCATGAAGTATGGTGTGTGTACTAACTGAGGCATAAACCTTCCCCATACCATGAAGTATGGAGTGTGTACTAACTGAGCCATAAACCCTCCCCATACCATGAAGTATGGTGTGTACTAACTGAGCCATAAACCCTCCCCATACCATGAAGTATGGTGTGTGTACTACCTGAGGCATAAATCCTCTCCATACCATGTCCAGCAGACTTTGTAGGATTACTATATGGATTCTATTATTAGGATACAGACACACTGGCATGAAATTTGGACAAGTGCAATGTGTGATTTAATCACATTGCAGTCGGACAATGTTATTAAATGTCTGAGAGCAGATTGGCGAGTGTCGGACGCTTTTTTTCTCAGTCAGGTTCTGGATGGAAGTTGCGGTGTTGCTGCCTGTCTCGCTGTTGTCCTCTTTTGACACTGCAGTGCAGTGGACAAGAGAGCATTAACTGGTTAGTAACAAGAAGTATGGTGTGTGTACTAACTGAGCCATAAACCCTCCCCATACCACGAAGTATGGTGTATGTACTAACTGAGGCATAAACCTCCCCATACCATGAAGTATGGTGTGTGTACTAACTGGAGGCATAAACCCTCCCCATACCATGAAGTATGGTGTGTGTACTAACTGGAGGCATAAACTCTCTACATGCCATGAAGTATGGAGTGTACTAACTGAGCCATAAACCCCCCATACCATGAAGTATGGTGTGTGTACTAACTGAGCCATAAACCCTCCCCATACCATGAAGTATGGTGTGTGTACTAATGAGGCATAAACCCTCCCATACCATGAAGTATGGTGTGTGTACTAACTGAGGCATAAACCTTCCCATACCATGAAGTATGGAGTGTGTACTAACTGAGCCATAAACCCTCCCATACCATGAAGTATGGTGTGTACTAATTGAGCCTTAAACCCTCCCATACCATGAAGTATGGTGTGTGTACTACCTGAGGCATAAACCTCTCCATACCATGTCCAGCAGACTTTGTAGGATTACTATATGGATTCTATTATTAGGATACAGACACACTGGCATGAAATTTGGACAAGTGCAATGTGTGATTTAATCACATTGCAGTCGGACCAATGTTATTCAATGTCTGAGAGAAGATTGGCGAGTGTCGGACGCTTTTTTTCTCAGCCAGGTTCTGGATGGAAGTTGCAATAGTATGTGATTCATGCACGAGACTCGCCAATGCAAGTCTATGGGTCCGACAAAATCACGGACTGCAGTTGGACCATCCGAGAGGCATCCATTTTTTCACTGATATATTCTCATTCTGTAGCTGAGAACACTGTAAAATGTTCCTGTAAATGATTATACAGTAATAGCTGCTGAGAAACAAAACAGATTGCACACGGACACCAACATTTTTCAACTTTTCAAAGCAATATAAGCCAGAATTGTGTTATAACTCCTTTGATGAATAGGGACCATCAAGTATACGGTAGTAGTCAGATTATACTATGCATTCGCCTATGCAGTCTACAAATTGTGGCCAAAAAAATACAGAAGAATGCAAAACAATAGATTATACAGTTCAAGAAATACAGGAAACAGCGGCCAGGCATTTTAAGGAGAGAGCTGACCAGTCCCTCACACTGTGTACAAATACGGCCCTGTGTATACACAGGACAATCCACCACTAATAAGGCCGACAGTACAGCCCCCTGCAGCCGCCACTCAGCTTTCCTAGAGTCCTGAAAGGTATTAAAGCCTAGTATGGAGGAAACAGGAGTCACTTGTCATTCAGGAGCCTGGGAAATATAAGTGAGGACATGGGAAAATGGATGGATGGATAAAATGTGTTGATTACAGGGAGACAAAAAGACAAAAATAGAGAAAGAAAACACTAACTTTACAGAACTGATTGATATGATATACATGAATGGTTGTGAATGAATGAGACACAATGTGCAGATTGGAGAAAGGAGAAAAGAAGAGGAAAAGAAAGAAAAAGAGGGCAAGAGAAAAAGGAGAAAATAAAAGAATGAAAGCTAGAAAGAGGAGAGCGAGAGAAAGAAAGCAAGAGGGAAAGCGACAGAGAAAGAGGGAAAGAAAGAGATAAAAGGAGAAAGAGAGAGAGGGAGGAAGAGGGGTGAAAGAGGAGAGCGAGAAAGAGACGGTAAGAGAGAAAAACAGGTAGAGAAGAAAGTGAGAATGAGAGAGAGAAAAAAAGAAAGTGAAAAAGAGAGAGGAAGAAAACGAGAAAGAGGGAGACAAAGAGAGACAGATAACCTCCCCTATATACAGTGCTGCACTGTATACACACAACCTCCCTGACTTCTCCGTGACTGACTGTCAGGGGATTGTCATCGCATATATCCCGCCCGCCTTCGGCAGCCACCCGCCATCAATGATCATCATCATTAGATTCATGATGCTTGATGATTGATGCCCCCATGCCAGAGGTGTATCTAGGTTTTCTGGGACCCGGGGAAGAGTTCAGTTTGGCGTCCCCCCCCCCGCCCACCCGCAGTCTGAGTAGATATCAGTGTCCAAGTGTCCAATCATCCACATGCAATTTTTGCACTTAGGGAAAGTGACTGCTGAAACCAGCAAGAGCTGTTTCTGACAGTGAGTATATTACATGTTGTTAGGAGCGGGTTGATTTTGCATTCCCTTGTGTTTTTTAAAATACCCTGCAAATGCAACATGCTGCATTTTTGTGCGTCTGAGGATGCTTGGTATATACGCAAGCAGCATGAAGCGCACAAATAATGCAAGCAGCTCAATGCAGCCACACTGCCATATGGGTGGCACCACAGCCAAGCGCTGCGTCTGACCGTCTGGATCTCTCTCCCTCCTCACCTCTCTTCTCAACATTTGCTCTGCCGCTCTGCACGTCTCAGTACAGCAGCGCTCAGTGATGACATCATCATGCCCCGCCGTGCTGAACTGCAGGGGCTAGACAACGCGGCTGGGACTCTGGAGAAGAATGCTGCCGGCAAAGGCGGCTGAAACTATAGGAATGGAATCCGCGGGGGCTACCACTGGTACAACTACTCCGCTCCGTTACGCCTTGTACACACTCGGCTCTGCTCCGTACACCTCGTACACACTCGGCCCCACTCCGTACTCCTCGTACACACTCGGCTCTACTCTGTACACCTTCATCCTGCTACATCCACACTGTAAATCCTTCCTGATCCCACACATTAATTTCACCTATCCAGCACCATGACAATCCAGCACGGCAGAGTCCTGCATAGGAGCTGATCATGTGACCCCTGACTCCGCCCCTCCATGTGACATCATCACAGGTCGTGTAAGCACAGAGCAGCATAGATGTACTGTTCTGCTGTGCAGGTGGAAATCAATGCGGTGGGGCGTAACATGCGGCTGGCAGAGAGACCTGACCTCAGGCACTGCAGCAGAAGGCTGGCAGTGCCCCTCCTGCCTGGTGCGCCATGGCAAATGACCAGCCAGCCCCCTCATAGATAAGGGCCTGCCGATGCACCGGCCAGTGCACACATACGGCGACGGCATCCGGACTCCGGCGCTGACTCAGAAACTGAGCCGCTGCCTGCCAGCGATGTGCTGCCACCTCCGCAGGAACTTTAAGTGATCTCTCCTCCATTGTGGGCCCCTCCTCGTCTCCTCCGGGTCTGCTGCGGCTGCCTGCAGGCTGAGGTGCGTGGGCGTGCGGCCTGATGATGAGGGGGCAGGGCTTGCGACCGACCGGCCAGGAGCACAAAAAAAAAAAAAAAAAAAAACACGCTCAGGTGCCACCTCCCCCCCAATGGCTCCGCACTAGGCACGTGCCTACAAGTGCCTAAGGGCAAATACGGCCCTGCATGGAGCAGATACCAGGAGACAGGCCAGTACACCAGGAGACATGGAGGGGGCCGTAGGAGGGCAAAAAACCAGCGGTAGGACCACTATCTCCTCCTTTGTGCAAGCAGGGGCAATACCAGAGCCCGGCAAATTTACCTCCAGCAGACCATTAATATTCATGTGTCTGCTCAAACTGTAAGAAACAAACTCCATGAGGGTGATATGAGGGCCTGACGTTCACAAGTGGGTGTTGAGCTTACAGCCTAACACTGTGCAGGTCAATTGGTGTTTGCCAGAGAACACCAAGATTGGCAGATTCAACATGGGCACCCTGTGCTCTTAATAGATGAGAGCAGGTTCACACTGAGCACATGCAACAGATGTGACAGTCTGGAGATGCCGTAGAGAACATTCTGCTGCCTGCAACATCCTCCAGCATGACCGCATTGGCAGTGAGTCAGTAATGGTGTGGAGATGCATTTATTTGGAGGATCACACAGTCCTCCATGTGCTAGCCAGAGATTCTCTGACTTCTATTAGGTACTGGAATGAGATCCTCAGACCCATTGTAAGACCATATGCAGTGTCAGTGAACCTTGGGTTTTTCTTCTGATTCATGTCAATTCTAGGCCTCATGTTGCTGAAGTATGTCAGCATTTCCTACATGATGAAGGCATTGATGCTATGGACTGGCCTGCCTGGTCGCAGATCTGAATCCAATCAAGCACATCTGGGACATCATGTTTCGTTCCATCCACCAATGCCAAGTTGCATCACAGACTGTCAAGGAGTTGACTGATGCTTGTGTGTGAGCCCCAGGCTTTGGGTACTCGGGTATCAGGCTCCAAGGGGTTAATGCTCCTGTGTCACAGGGACTGGTGGCCGCACCTCATCCAGTGTCCTGGGTGACACTTCAAAATAGTATATTTACAGGGGATTATCTATATACAGTTCTCGTGACTCGGTCACCAGCGCCGCCACAGTCCGCCGGAGGTAGATGGTAATGCGGCTTAGTTGGTAAAGTCCCCTACAGGTAGGGCTGGACCTCCGGGGCAGCGTTCCTGAAATGGGAACAAGTTGATGCAGAAGAAACAGGTCAGAGGTAAGTCACTTTCTTCCAGGTCTTTACTGGAAACTTGTAGCAGCAGTTACAGTTTACAGTTCAGCATTCAGATGTGACAAGGACAGGTAGCTTAACGGGTGGCTGCAAGTGGATCCCAGGTGGTATGGTGGAACCCTTGGTGTACCTTTGTTAACTAACCCGTGTCCGTTCTTCCCCGCTTTAGATCGATCTATACCCAGTAGCTCCGTGTAGGTAGTACCGGGGTCCTCTCCCTCATTGGTGAGGAAGCAGGCAGACCTCTCCAATGGCAGTGTGCTGCGGCTTATGAACAAGTCACAGCAGCCGGTTGCCGACTGCAATGCTGGACTTTTGGCCGGATTCCAGGCCGGCGTTCCCTGGTGGACTGGAGTATCCCTGGAGTATGGACGCTCCACTCTGAGGATCTCCTTTTCTCTCTAGGGCCCGGACTCCCTCGTAGGGTGCCCCTTTCAGGACACCCTCAAGGTCCTTTCTTCTTTCCTCCAGTTCGGCTTGTAACCGACCCAGCGTGACCTTTCGCCTCTTTCCACTTGTTCTCTCTCTCTAACACCTTTCCTCTTCCTCCATCTCCTCCTGGTCCCTCAGCCGAGAGACCTAAGGCCCAAAGACCTCGGAGCAAAGACCTCCTTGTTCCCCCTAGAGGTGAATATATCCCCTCACGGGTAACCTCCCACCCTAAACTAATGTGGGAGTTCTGGGAATGGGTCCCACCCACCATCCTAGGGTCCACCTGCAGCTGGAGCATCTACACCTCTTCAACGGGTGTAGTACCCCTCTGTGACGCCTGCATTTGCGGGGCGCCACACTTGAATCCCGGTCTGGGAGGAGATCCCTCATGAGAACATCTACCGCCCATCAGGATCGTGTCCAATCATTGTAGAAAGGTCATACAGGCACACAGAGGCCAAACAAACTACTGAGCCTCATTTCCTTGTATTGGGGCATTTCCATTATTATTATTATTATTATTATTATTATTATTATTATTATAATCGTATGAGCAAATATTTTTACATCATATAAAAGTGAGGCGGTCGACAGGGTAGGGGGTACTCGGGTACCGGGGCTGATGGTGGCTTTGGACGGTGATTCACGGCTGGTCGGTTCCCGGTCCCGTGCCCTGGACCCTTAATGGCGTGGAACGGTGAGGGATAAGAGGATTATTAACGTGACGCCACCTATGGTACCTGGTAATGGGTATACCAGCGCTGCAGCCGGCCGCTGAGGTGATGTGGGTGCAGTAGTGTGTGGAACAGCTCCCCACAGGTGGAGCTTTACCTCAGGGCAGTGGGACAGGATGAGGGTAGTAGTATTGCGTCTCTGCAGACACGGCGGTGAATTGCGGCAGTTAGACAGGCACACAGAAACATAGGGATTGTTGTTTCGGTACCTTTTACTGGTGACAGGGTAACGGGTACAGTCAGAGTAATAACCAGGTCCCCAGTGCAACTTGGGACTTCCACCTTAGAAACGTTGTGAGGCTTCCTCTGTCTCTTTGGTTTTTGGATGAGTCCTGCCTGTGCTTGAACCCACCGCTTCTTCTCCCTCTCTAGGCTCTGCTCCAAACTGACTATGAGGTCCTTCTGCGGGGTCCCTGTTTCTCCTATGGCCCCATGTCCTATACTTGGTCAGTTTTAGCGTCTATTACTTTGCTTTCTTCAGGGTTGAACTCCTCCTGAATCTTCCGGTCTTTTGCTGTTGCACTAAATGCTGGCAACTTCGGACTCCGGTGTCCGAGTGTACTAATGGGCTATATTAACTGGTTCCCTTTCTTGTTTCCCTGTTTCCTCCACTTGCCTCCGACCCTTTCCCTAGGGTGCGACACAGCGTTAGTGGTCCCTGTTCCTGAGCTGGTTCCTTCCCAGCGACCAGCTCCTCAGTCTTTCGAATCTCTCCTCAGTCTCCTGTGGACTAACTAACTCCTCCCCTCAGGCCTGGATGTTTTAAAGGGGAACTGACTTAAGGCAGCCAGTAGAGCTCCCCCTTCAGGTCTGGGGTGGAAGGTGTGGTGTGCTGTGCGAACCAAGGTGTAACTCACTCCTTGCATCGGTGATTCTGTGGCAATCCCCCGCAGGGGTGCCACAAGGGTATCAAACATAAACAGTGATTGGAAGGTACAGAAGTGCAGAAATCTGAGTTGGATATCAAGGTTTTGTATATATGTAATAACATTTTCATTTCCAGTGTAAAAATTGTTCTTGTCACTGCTGTAAGATCTAAGGGGGCACTCCTCAACAATGTGCTGGATTGTTTGACACTCAGCTCCACAGTCACAGGCAGGAGAGTCAGATTTCCACCACTTATACATAAGGTCTGCACAGGCCCCCAAAGGTTGTTCTGATGCGGTTTATGGTGACCCAGGTTTTCCTTTGTAGATTGAAGCCTGATGGTGGGTTTTGTAGGTGAGGAAACGTTTGGAGCTCACCGTCTACTGCACTGACCCAAAGGTCTCGCCATTTCTCTTCTAAGTTGAGATCGTGTGTTCTTACAGAGTAATTGTGGTTCTGATGGGTGGATGTCTAGATTTCAGTCACTGTATTTGTCTTCTCGGGTTTGTGGGTGCGATGTGGTTCAAAATAGTAACAATTGGACGAGTGTAGATCTGATATCACCAGATATTATACACATAGTTGTTCAGCTGGGTGTCGATTGCATTGACGTGGTAGCTATTTAGCCATATTGGAGCACAGTATTCTGCAGCAGAGTACACCAAGGCGAGGGTAGACGCTCTCAAGACAGGTGTTGAGGAACACCCAGGAGGATCCGCAGAGTTTCTGAATAATAATATTATTGCGTGCTTTCAGTTTCTGTGCTGTCTTATCCAAGTGGTATTTGAAGGTTAGACTTCTATCAAGGGTTACACCTAAGTACTTAGGCTTGAAATTGTGGTTGACAGGTTGACCTTCAAAGTGTACTTTGAGTTCAGTCTTAGCACTTGCGTTAGTAAGTGAAAGCAGCATACTTCTGTTTTTATGGTTGGGCTTTAGTCTCCATTGTTGTAAGTACTTTCCCATTACACTAAGGTCTTCTGTTAGAACCTCCTCTGCTTTCTCCATTGTTTTGCTCACTGTAGCAAGTGCCTAGTCATCGGTGCTTCCAAATTACCCCAATACTGTGTCTGGAAGGTCATCTAGGTACAGGAGTGGTGCCAGCACTGACCCCTGGGCCAGACCATTGTTTAAAGAGGACCTGTCACCCCCCCCCCCCCCCCTGTTGTTTGGCAAACTAAATGCAGCACTGAATGCAGCATGTCTGCTGCATTCAGGGAAGGGTCCCCCAAAGCTCTAGTCCCCTATAAGCTTTAAGAAGATGTTTAGAAACCTTACAGGTCGCCTGAGTGGGATCTTATTAAGAGGTCCTGGCTGCTGGCACACCCTCTCTGCCTTCTCCTTGTGTATTCCGCTCCTTCTATTTGTCTGCCGCCACCCTCTCTTCTGCTGGGTCTCCCCTTCTCTTTTGCTCTTGACGTCACACAACGCAGGAGCAGAAGAGGAGGGTTGAATGTGTGACTTAGCTTTGTGGAGTGGGTGTGACACTGTGGAGTGGGTCGGGCTTGATACACATACACACACACACCACAACACACACTCACTTTATATATTAGGTATATACTGTATATATATTATTGGTTGCAAAGCAGAAACATCTTTGAATAATGCTTTCATTTTCCTGAACCCTCTTCTTCTGGCAGCAATACTCATCGAATACACCTGTCAGTAAGATGCCTTTGTCACATATACTTATACTCTGGTATCCACCTGAAATAGTACAGAAAAACCCCTGCAAAAAAAGACATTGCTGTGCAAATGTTACTTCTCTTATCTTTTTCAAGGTTCGGAATCTGACGTGGTTGAAGTAAGTACCGATCAGTCTTCATGTGGCTTCGTTTTGAAGTTGCACCCCCCTTATAGGTAAAATTACAGGGAAAAGCACTAACATCAGAAATATTGTAAAAAGAAGAAAAAACTATGGAACAAAAGACCACCAGCTAGGAAAACCTCAGCTGCTCCGCTATCAGAAGTATGCCGTCATGTACTCCTACCCCTAGGTAACAGGTCTTCAACGAGATACCGACCTAAATCAGTGTTTATCACTCGTTACCTCTTATCTGCACAGATACAGTCTCTACCACAATCTATCGATGTATTCAATTCTTCTGCTGATTTGTAGTAGGGAAAATGTCAGTTTCAGAGTTCCCCATGTTTGTAGGAGAATGTCGGGGTTTTCCTATTACCGCTCTACTAATTCAATCACTAGATAGACTGTATATTTGAAACTGAGATGCCGATATGGATGTATAGTAAAGTGCTTGATACGGCCTGTCGCCATGGTAACTGCTACCCTGATTACAACAGAATCCATGCTGGGGATACAGTTCAAATATCACATGTAAAAGCTTGAAAACGTTCCCTGCCCTTGTTAGAAAAGTCCAGTGTGAATGCACAAAGTCACAAAATATAGACTATGACCGATGACATTGGCTTAGGAGGGGGTCACCAAGGAGCTTCCATTACATGAATTCTCTACTTTATACAATGCTTGGGTTACTAAGCCATGAACATAGTGACTACATATAATGTCTACTTTATTGTGTATCTTATTGTTTCCTCATTTCAGCCGGACTTGTAAGGCAGCTGCTCTGCTCTTATTAGATTTTCGTTAACTTAATGATAGATACACGCAAGGCACTGATCCAATTATGTTATTGAGTTTTACCTAGGATTAAAGCAAATCTAGGGATGCAGGCCTGTAGAGGCCGGTGACAATGGCAGATAATTGCTATGGTTCTAACTATATAGTTAACTATCAAAGACTTGTATACTGTATTTGCATGATTTTAAAGGGGCTGTCCACTACTTCGATACCACTTAAATGCTGTTTTCCCACGTCTAAAGTTAAATACGCTGATTGTTGCCGGCTACATTGGCGTGATTGCAGTGATGTCTGCTCCTGATCTCCAAGTGCTGGGATGATATTTTATGCCACGTGTGTGCTGCAGCCTAGCTGCGGCCATCATTGTGCTGCAGTTCCCACACTTCCTTCAGAAGGCCAAATTTCATGTGAGGGGAGTGTGAGTTCTGCAGTCACACCATCTATCACTAGCGCCTGGCTGCAGTCACAGGCTCTGATCCTTATTTCACATGCAGCTAATGTCACATGAGGCGCTGCACCGCTTCACCCCCCATCAGCGGCTGCTGATCCTTATTTCACATACAGCCTAATGTCCCATGAGCGCTGCAGTCCATCAGCGGCTGCTGATCGTTATTCCCCATGCAGCCAATGTCACGTGAGCGCTGCAGTCCATCAGCGGCTGCTGATCCTTATTTCACATGCAGCCAATGTCACATGAGCGCTGACATCGCTGGAATGGCGCTGTTTTGTATAGTATTTAAGTTGGATGGATTTTTTTTCCCCCACAGGAGACTACATCCTTAAAGAAGGGGTTGTCCATTCCTTTAAATTTTAGATTTTCAGTTGCTTTGTACAGTAAGAAGTTGAGTGTATACAAGTGAGGAATTTTCTAGCAGTTGAGTGTAGATACAGGAGGGAGAACACAATTGTGACAATGTGAGCAGTGTGTTTTTAGGAGAAATGACATCACCTGTTCGCTCCTGTCCTCTAGCGATTACTAGTGGTAAAGAATAGAAAGGCTGCACTTCATACAGAGAACTTTATACAGATCCCTGCTGCTAAGAAACTCTCAAAGCTAAAGAAGAGGGAGGTTTAAAGGGGTTGTCCGGGCTTTTGCTATAATTGATATATATATCTAGGCTGAAAAATGACTGAATTCTGAAGCGGTTGAAAGAACTTTGTAGGCAGAATTGATATATTGTATTATGCCTGATACAGAACCCAGAGACCCAGTGCTGCAAATGATCTCAGTAGGATGCTCAGCTTCCTTACTGGTCTGTTATCCATAATACAGTGGACCCAGTGTATGATCCATATATTGAGACCTTTCTTTTTGCCCCCTTGCAATTTTTTTGTGACATTGTGCAGTTAAAAGTATTAAAACAAAAATCAAAAAGACCTTTATTGATTCGTGCGTATAGATTTTAGGTGGGACCAGAAAAAGGAGACAGCGCAACTGTCACAGAGTGACTGAGAATTACCATTTTAGATCAGACAACATCTTTAAAAAGTAAAAGGGAAGAATCAGGCCCTTATTGTCTTCTATTCGCTTTCCAGTGAACGCCTTCGTAACATACGATGTATGTTTATGCCAAATGTCATTATGGCATGTCCCTGACGTTGATGCAGGCTTGCATACCTAGTCATATCTTTCCTGGCAGCTTGTAAGAAGGCGTCTGGCCTGCCTGCCCTCAGCCCTTAAGACATTGGTCACTTCTAAATTGGTGGCAGTGTAAATCTTGAAAATATCCATAATGTGCGTGTGTATGTGTGTGTGTGTGTGTGTGTATATATATATATATATATATATATATATATATATATATATATATAAAATATTATTGTGGTGATGTGACCTGCATGTGTCCTATGACCGGTATACTTCACATGGGCGATTGTATCTTTTGCTCTGTGGCAGCAAGGTCTGAGTGCTGATTTCTCACTGCCTTCCAGCTGGGGGGGTGTGAGGCAGGATATGAGCTGCCCGGGGCTGTAGAGCAGGAGATAGTGAAGTATCAGAGCAGCAGGAGCTGTGTGGATTTTTGTGTGAACAGCTGCGTGAGAAGTTTTAACACATCGGGGAGCGGCTGTGTGCAGTTAACATGCTTGACAGCGTGGACTTGACCTTCCAGGGGCCTGGCTAAGATAGAACCTGACAGCTGTAGGGACTGAGGGATACTATTATACGTGTGTGTCCTAGAGCTACAAAGGATCTGTACTACCAGACTTGTAAATAAATTGTGTGTTTGTGAACAAGTGCTGAGTCACTGCCTTCTGTCTTGCGAACTACGCTACTTACAATATATATGCTGTATTATATACATTTCTAATGTGCTGGTGGAGGAAAAAAAAGGTTGTCGCTCAGATTTTACGGTACAGGCTTCATCATTGTCCATGAGCGGGAAGTAGTTATGTGCCCTAGCAGAGAAACACCCCAAAACATAATGTTTCCATTGCCATGCTTGACTGTGGGGACGGTGTTCTTTGGGTCATAGGCAGCATTTCTCTTCCTCCAAACATGGCAGTTAAGTTAATGCTAAAGAGCTCAATTATTGTCTCATCTGACCACAGCATCTTCGTGAGGTATCCAGGATCATGAGAAAGGTGAGAGATCAGCCTACCACTACACCGGGGCAACTTGTTAATGATCTTAAGGAAGCTGGGACCACTGTCGCCAAGAAATCCATTGGTAACACATTACGCCTTAATGAATTGAAATCCAGCAGTGGTCAGATTAGATAAAAAAATGGTTACTTGACACAACATTTTTGTTTTTGGTATGCTTTTTTATTGGCAAAATTCAAAGAAAATTGTGCATGTGACATTTCAGCCTTATGTGGCTTTACTCATACACAAAATATATTTTCTTTCCTTTTGTAAATTGCCAGTAGTTGAAAGAAAGTAACACCACAAGGGCTGTGAATGGCGCTATAGGAATAGCACGTCCATGTTTGGCAGTGTCGGCACGGACGTGCTATTTCTATAGCGCCATTCACAAACTTTCTGGTGTTACTTTCTTTCAACTACTGGCAATTTACAAAAGAAAAAATATATATTTTGTGTATGAGTAAAGCCACATAAGGCTTAAACTCACACGTGCACAATTTTCTTTGAAATTTGCCAATAAAAAGCATACCAAAAATGAAACGTTTTGCCAAGTAACCAATTGAATTGAACAGGGTGGAACCCTTACTTGAGCACATGAGTTTGCCTCAGTCCATAATATTGATCATCTACAATCCAAACCTTCCAGTCCCATCTCCAGGACATCTCACAAGCTGCACCAAATCTCTGGAACGGATTTCCAAGAACAATTCAATTAATTTCAAACATCCATAGCTTTAAGCAAGCGTAAAAAACACATCTCTTTAGACTAGCCTTCCACCTCACCTCATCTATGTAATTATTCCCATCCTGTCCTTCTCCAAATCTGGCCTCTTATATCATCTTTCTACACCTCCATGCATTTTATAGCTCTTCATCTGTGCTCTACAGATCCTGGCTGGTGAACGGTTCATGCAGCATTATGTGAATTCCCTATTTATTATATTGATAGCTGGATCATATATGACAACATTTGTTACTATTGCCTTTATTTCCTCATAGATTGTAAGCTTGTGAGCAGGGACCTCACTGTATCGTATACTCTCTGGATTGTAAAAGTGCTGCGGAATATGTTGGCGCTATATAAATAAAAATTATTATTATTGGAATCTCATTCGTTCTTCTTTGGAAAAGTATCCAGTTCTGAGATACCTGGGTCGTCTTGCATGCACTGTATTTTTAACGTCTAGCCACAGATGTTCAGATCAGGGGACTGTGAGGGCCTTTGTAATACCTTTAGCTTGCACTTTTTGGTAGTCTTTTGTGGAGTTTTTGACGTGTGATTAGGATTATTATCCATTTGTAGATGCCAACCTCTTTTCAACTTCAGCTTTTTTTGTATAGATTGTGTTTGTTTCCATCAAAAATTTGTTGCAATTTCACAATTTCATTAAATTCATTCTCTTTTACCTATGAAATATTCCCCAAGCCATTGGCTGTAACACAACTTCAAAGCATGATTGATCCACCTCATGCTTAATGTTTGGTGAGATGTTCTTTTGTCATTTTATTTTTTTGAAGTATTAACATGTAAGTTATTGTACAGTTTTATAGCATGCAGGTTATTTTGCCAAATAGGCCAAATATGTACTACTACTCGTCTTTTAATGTAAAAAAAGAAGAAAAAAAAAGGCACTTTTAGTGGTGTAAGGTCCCAAAAGCCGGCACTGTGGAGAACACGTGTGCCAACATATTAAGGTGTTGCATATTCGCTGCTTTCCCCACCCATAATCCTCTGCCTCTTCTCGGTGCCGAGAAATAGGCAGGAGTATGAGTGTGGGAGCAGTGAATCATGCATTGTGCTTTTGTGGTCCGACTGTCTTCAGTAAAATGGCACTGGGGCAGCGCATGTGTGAACCATGATCTCTGGTGCCACTATATTGAACAAAGTCTGTAGAAAACTCAGGCATCTACCAAAATGGAGCCAGGAACAGTGCATGTATGGTTGCATCTTAGTCTTGTCATGTACCGCTCTGGTGCCATTTTATTGTCAGACCACAGAAGCACCCTGCATATTCACTGCTTCTCATGCCTGTAATTCGAGGTGGGGAACATTAATTATCCCGGCAGCTGACTTCGCTTACATTCTGAAATCAGTTGCCAGCATCACAGGAGGATACCTCACATCTAGGGGAGTGGTGGGAAGGTGATTAGAATCATTTAATATTTTTTTTTTTTTTTTGTCTGTGCTGTGATGAGTCATATATAAGATAAGGGCTGTATACTGGGATGAAGCCAAGAAGAGTACCATATGTGCCAGGATGGACCAAGTATAAGGGACACTTGTATCAGGATGGGGAACATCTGTAAGGATGCTGAAATGAACATTAAGTTCAACACTGTTAATATAAATGATCTGTAGTAACTCAGTTCGGCCACTGGAGGTAATCAGTGGACACGAGTAGAAAGATCTGGAACCAGGAAGTAATTTTTAGTCAGTCTCCTGAGGTAAATTGACTGAGACAGATGCCTGTGGAGATCCTACACAGAAAAGAAGACGTGTCGGCTGTTCTGAGGGGCTCGTGGATCTATGGAAGGACGCGCCTGGCTTGAACAGTGTTAGAATTATTCAAGGGCTTGATCTACACCGTGGACTGAAAGATAAGCCGTGTTCTGTGAGTACATATGATTAACCGGTGAATATATAGGGATAGTCAGACAGGGTGAGTTAGCCAGAAACTACAAAGGACTATTTTGTGTGTACTCATGAGGAGAGACCGACCAGGCTTGATCTTTACAAGATATTAAATATTGAGACTTGCACGAGTGTGAGATGCAAAGTGAAGCCGAATGTGGATGACACCGTAGAACTGAGAGAATTATCACCATCCCTGTTATACTGTGCTGTGCCCAGTGTGAGCAAGATCTTATATACCTCAGTGACTGATTGTTAGGGTGAAATGATATACACCCTGTAAACTGTTTGTGCATTACCAAGTTAAAGAGTTTTCACCTCATGCAGGAGGCAAAACTGCATTTGCTGTAAATAGGTTGTGGGATAGATTTATATAACGGAATCAGGGATCCCGAAATATTTTGTACATAGCGTGGGAGGGGGGTGTAAGCTTATATCCTGAGGGGAACACGTGCAGCGGCTGCAGTAAGAGCCTGGGTAGGCCCTGTACGGTGTAAGGGTGGGGTTGGTTTAGTCTGGGATAGTTGTGCTCCCTCTCTGCAAAACAGGTACGTGAGTTCCCTCAGGCTGCATAAATTGTACACTGTGATCGGGCCGTTGGGGCCTATATCGTTTTTGCAAAGTTTGAATTTATCTTTTTGAAACCGTTAGAGTTAATTTACCACTATTTTTGGAGTCCGTGTCATTCATAGCAGCACCGTATCGCTCACACACAAACGACTGGAGTCTCGGTCGTTAACACATCTATACGAGGATGGTCCCAGGATGAGGGCTATATACCGGGAAGGGCCAGGATGAAGTCCGTATGTACCAGGATGTGGAATTTATGTGCTAGAATAGGTCCATGATGGGGAACAAGTATACGATAAAGGGCCCAGGATGAGGGCCAAATATGTCAGGATAAGGGCCATGTGTACCAGGATGGGCATTATACAGTATATACCATGATGGGACAAGGATGGAGGACATGTACACCAGGGAGGGGCCCAGGACTGGGGATATTTAATTTTTTGTCTGCTCTGTGTTGAGAGTCAAATACACCAGGATGAGGGCTATATATACCAAGATGGGCCCAGGATGCAGGCCAAAAAGACTAAGATAAGGGCCATGTTCCAGGATAGGGCAAGGATGAGGGTCATATGTACCAGGATGTGCCCAGGATGAGGGCCATATGTACCAGGATGGGAAACACATATGGTACGTTGGGGCATGTGTACCTGGAAGGGGCCCAGAGTGTTGGACATTGCCCCCATAACGGTGAGAGCAGCAGATTTCCCCCACCACAACAGTGCGACATGGTAACATTTTTTGCTTCCATTTTTTTTCCTATTGTCCTATTCTGAAACCTAGGTGCATTTTATGGTCTGATGCATCTTGTAGTTTGAAAAATACAGTAAGTATTTTTCTGTGAAGCGCTTTATGTTAGTTTTATGTTTAACTTTTCTACATTTGTTGAGTATAGGCTTTTCATGGCAAAAATATCCTCTTGGCAATGTGTCACTCCTCTGTACATCACATATATTATATGGCACAATGTTACAGATCCTGATATAAAATGTAAATATTTTGTGGTCACCCTGGGGCGCTGTCATTGAGAATTTCATATGTTTCTATTCTCATTACAGTGCCTTTTAAAGGGAACCTAACCTCGCAAAATATGCCCCCAGCCTCTATATACCTGTCCCTGGACCATGTTAATAGATTTCTAGCCATCCCTTTGTGTTTGAAAATCGATATAGTAAACTTTAGAAAAGTTGTTATGATACCTTATAATCTGCAGCTTCTCATTATTTGAGAAGCCGCAAAAGGCGTTCCTTTCTGGGCCTCCCCGCCGCCTGCTTGTTATTTATTCACACCCCTGTGGGCGTGCTACAGAGCAGGCACAGTGCTCGTCATGTAAAGGGCGGTAAAGCCGATATGACGCTAATCACGTCATATCCGGCTTTACCACGTCAGTACACCCATCGCGCATGCGCACTCGGCATCCCGAGGTTGGCAGTACACCCTAATGGTTGTACTGATGTGGTGAAGCTGGATATGACGCGATTAGTGTCATATCGGCTTTACCGCCCCTTGCATGACGAGCACTGTCCCTGCTCTGTAGCACGCCCATAGGGACGTGAATAAATAACAAGCAGGCGGCGGGGAGGCCCAGAAAGGAACGCCTTTTGCGGCTTCTCATATAATGAGAAGCCGCAGAATATAAGGTATCATAACAACTTTTCTAAAGTTTACTATATCGATATTCAAGCACAAAGTGATGGCTAGAAATCTATTAAGATGGTGCAGGGACAGGTATATAGAGGCTGGGGGCACATTTTGCAAGGTCAGGTTCCCTTTAAAGTATTTGCCAGAAGCAAGCGGCTATTAAACATCTGGAGGAATTTTACAATTTAATTTACATTATTTTCTGTGAATGCCAGCATCAGAGAACTAGCTGGTCGCTCAGACTGGCAGCTTCTCTGAAGCATACCGCCCAACTTCTGTAGAGAAAGAGGAAAGCATTATGTAACAGGTGCTGTGCACGTCTGCAGAGTTTGGGGACACTCCCTTGGCCACGCTCCCCTAACCATCCTTTATATGTACCGTATATACTTGTGTATAAGCAGACCCGTGTATAAGCCGACCCCCCTACTTTTGCCCCCAAAAACTGGAAAAACTTATTGACTCGCGTATAAGCCGAGGGTGGACTCCAGCACAGGTATGCAACCCCCAGCAGTGAGGTATACAGCAGCCTCCCCAGTGGTAGTATACAGCAGCAGCCCCAGTGGTATATACAGCAGCAGCCCCAGTGGTAGTATACAGCAGCCCCAGAGGTATATGCAGCCCCAGAGGTATATGCTGCCCCATATGCAGCCCCAGAGGTATATGCAGCCCCAGAGGTATATGCAGCCCCAGAGGTATATGCAGCCCCAGAGGTATATGCAGCCCCAGAGGTATATACAGCCCCAGAGGTATATGCAGCCCCATATGCAGCCCCAGAGGTATATACAGCCCCAGAGGTATATACAGCCCCAGAGGTATATGCAGCCCCAGAGGTATATGCAGCCCCATATGCAGCCCCAGAGGTATATGCAGCCCCATATGCAGTCCCAGAGGTATATACAGCCCCATATGCAGCCCCAGGAGGTATATGCAGCCCCATATGCAGCCCCAGGAGGTATATGCAGCCCCATATGCAGCCCCAGGAGGTATATGCAGCCCCATATGCAGCCCCAGGAGGTATATGCAGCCCCATATGCAGCCCCAGGAGGTATATGCAGCCCCATATGCAGCCCCAGAGCTATATACAGCCCCATATGCAGCCCCAGAAGGTATATGCAGCCCCATAAACAGCCCCAGAGGTATATACAGCCCCATATGCAGCCCCAGGAGGTATATGCAGCCCCATAAACAGCCCCAGAGGTATATACAGCCCATATGCAGCCCCAGAGGTATATACAGCCCCAGAGGTATATGCAGCCCCATATGCAGCCCCAGAGGTATATACAGCCCCAGGAGATATATGCAGCCCCAGGAGGTATATGCAGCCCCAGGAGGTATATGCAGCCCCAGGAGGTATATGCAGCCCCCCCATCTATATACAGGCCCCCCCCGCCGCAATCCTGTAAAGGAAGAGATTAGTATACTTATCCCTCCGCTGTCCCGCCGCCGCCATCACGCTCCTCCATCTTCATCCAGCGTCTTCCGTCTTCTTTCAGCTTCCTCCTCTGTCGCGCCGGCAATGACGTCATTGCCTGCGACCATCGGAGGAACCCGGAAGAAGACGGAAGACGCTGGATGAAGATGGAGGAGCGTGATGGCGGTGTTGGAGTGGCCTAGTCAGTCTCCTGACCTTAACCCAATTAAAAACTTGTGGAAGAAGCTCAAGATTAAAGTCCACATGAGACACCCAAAGAACCTAGATAACTTGGAGAAGATCTGCATGGAGGAGTGGGCCAAGATAACTCCAGAGACCTGTGCCGGCCTGATCAGGTCTTATAAAAGACGATTATTAGCTGTAATTGCAAACACGGGTTATTCCACAAAATATTAAACCTAGGGGTTGAATAATAATTGACCCACACTTTTATGTTTAAAATTTATAAAAATTCAACTGAGCAACATAACTTTTTGGTTTGTAAGATTTATGCTTCTGTTAATAAATCCTACTCTCGTTTGCAGTTTGAAGGCTCTAACTTATTGGCATCTTATCAAACTAGCTAAATCTGCAGGGGGTTGAATACTACTTGTAGGCACTGTACATGCAATTTTTTTTTTACAGGAATAAAGGTCAAAATGATTTTGACAAAATAAAATAAAAAGGCAAATTTAAGATAGTCTTTAATATGTTTAGTTATTAAGTCTACACTCATGGGCCGAAGGTGTTGGCACCCTTGAAATTGTTACAGAAAATGAAGCATTTCTCCCATGATTTATTATACACATTTATTTCCTTAGTTTGCATTGGAGCTGCAAAAAAAAAAAGAGGGGAAAAAAAAGGGCAAATTGGACATCATTTCACAAACAACCCCAAAAGTGGTCTGGAAAACATTGACATCTTCAAGTTAACATGTGGTTGCAGTCATTTATTTCAAAGCGTGTGCAATCAGTCACTTCCTTTAACCATCAACAAGCTTCTAACACATCTCAAGAGGAATTTTGGACCACTCTTCTTTTGCAAACTGCTTCAGGTCTCTCATATTTGAGGAGCGCTTTCTCCCAAAAGCAATTTAAGATCTCTCCAATGGTGTTAATGGGATTAGGATCCAAATTGATTGCTGCCATTTCAAAACTCTCCCGCACTTATTTTCTATCCATTTCTGGCTTGCTTTTTGAAGTAGGTTTGGGGTCATTGTCCTGCTTAATGACCCATGTCTTTGGATGCAAATCCAAGTTTCTGACACAGGGCACTACATTGGGACTCAAAATCGTTTGGTAATTTTCAGATTTCATAATGCCTTGCACACAGTCAAGGCACCCAGAGTCAGAAGGAGCAAAACAACCCCAAAGCATTTTTCAACCTCCACCATATTTGACTGTAGGTCCTCTGCGCATTTCCTTGGAGGCCTAATTCTGTTTTTGGTAAACTGTAGGATGATATGCTGTACCAAAAAGCTCTATCTTGCTCTCATCTGTCCACAAAATGCTTTCCCAGAAGTATTTTGGCTTGCCTATATTTTGGCAAGCTGCAGTCTAGATTTCTATGTCTCTGTGTCAGCACTGCCATAGTGTTTCATTCAAATATGGATGGAGAGTTTGCACTGACACTGATGCATTTTCAAACTTTCAAGACAGCTTGAATACCTTTTTGAAGCTTGATTAAGCCTGCTTATCTACCATCTGAACTATACTGAGTTGCAACCGTACATCCATTTTGTTTCTGACGTATACATCCAGGGAGATTAGCTACAGTATCATAGAATATAAACTTCTTGAGTATGTTTCAAACCATGGACAAAGGAACATCAAATTCTCTGTAAGGCTGGAGGCACACTGTCGTGCATCAAACACAAAGTGTGTTTGATGCACGACAGTGATGAGAGTGTGATGCGCGTTTTTGGGTGTGCGAGTGTGGTGCGTGTGGTGAGTGTGCCTGGCTGTATGCATATGAGTGTGCTGCAAGTGTGAGTACGTGTGTGCTGCCTGTGAATGTGATGCTGTCCGTGGTCCTGAAGGACCGCGGACAGCATTTGTGGGGATTTTAAACTAGCCGGCTGTCAAAGCCAGCAAGTTTGAATTTACTGCTTTCCCTGTACAGTAATCAATAATGTTCCAGCGCTGTCATAGCAGTACTGAAATATTATTGTTTAATAAACTCAGAAATCTAAATAAAAAAATGATGGTCAACCCGTTTAAGAATGTGTTCACATTACTGTAAAACCTTTCCTTTGTTCTGTATGTTATTAATCATTTTAACCCCCTCTGCAGGCTCGGAGCTACATGTCAGCACAGAGCCTGCAGATGCGGATATTACAAGCCGGTGTCACAAGGGATAAATTGCTGTGGGTGTGCTGCCACCATGTATACACAGAGTATATAGACTCTGTGTATATATGGTGGCAACACACCATGGCAGTACAGGGGTTAATTTCTTTATTTTTCTGCTCCCGGCAATTGACGGGTGATTATACAGTACTGCGAAGCTGCTATCCTTCTGCAGTGAGCTATCTGAGATCCTGAAGCTAAGCATGATATTACAGTAGTATCACGCTGAAGCTTCAGGCCCCCTGAAAGCTCACTGCAGAAGGATAGCAGCTTCGCAGTACTGTATAATCACCCGACAATTGCAGGAGCAGAAAAATAAAGAAATTAACCCCTGCACTGCCATGGTGTGTTGCCACCATGTATAGAGAGTCTATATACTCTGTGTATACATGATGGCAGCACACCTACAGCAATTTAACCCTTCAGACACCGGCTTCTAATAGCCGCATCTGCAGGCTCTATGTCGACATGTAGCGCAGAGCCTGCAGAGGGGGTTAAGATGATTAATAACATAAAGAACTTTATTATTTTGATTTCTAAATGAGTTTATTAAACAATAATGTTTCAGCACTGCTGTGACAGCGCTGGAACATTATTGATTACTGTACAGGGAAAGCTGTAAATTAAAACTCGCTGGCTTTGACTACCAGCGAGTTTGAAGCAATTTTAACAGCACACTTGTGTGACTATCGCACAGTGTGCTGTATGAGGGTGAGATTTTCTCGCCCCCATAGACTTTCATTGCCCTCTCGTACTTGAGAATCGCATGCAGTCGCAGCATGCTGCGACTGCACTCTCTTCAGACTCGTAATGCGAGTTCAGTGCGGGGGACTCGCACCAGTCTGCCCTGCCTGATAGGGAAACACTGGTCCGAGTGCAATGCGAGTTTCCCTCGCATTGCACTCACGCGAGTCCCTTGCACAGCGTGCCTTCAGCCTAAATGGACTTGTAGTTTAAAGATTGTTGATATTTTTCAACTATTTAGGTTTTGAAGTCCTCAGTCAATTCTCTCTCTGTTCTCCATGCTTAGTGTGGCACAAACAAACACACAACGCCAAGATTGAATCAACTTCTCCCCTTTTTGTCTGATTTCAGGTGTGATTGTTATATTGGCCACAACTGTTATTAGGTGAGTTTGAATGAGCATCACATGCTTGTAACAAAGGTGTTTTACCCACAATTTTGAAAAGGGGACAGCAATTTTGTGGTGCCCGTTTTGGGTGGTTTTGTGTGAAATAACATCTAATTTGCCTGTGTTGTGTGTTTGTCTGTGGTTCTGTGGTTTTTGTATTGTTCTTTTTGTGTTGCTCCAAAACACTCAAAAAAATAAACATACGTAAGACAATATATAATTACAATAATTTTCTGAGAGAAATACTTCATTTTCTAATACCTAACAAGATGAGGAAACCAAAACACAATAGGATTTTATCGCTATAAATAGTATAAAAAATTACAAATATTGCTGCTCACCTGGGTCGATTGTGGGATCCACAACCAGTATATGCGTATAGTACAGCTGCCGCAAGATCCACATCCACGTGCACAGTAGTATTATAATTGATCCTGATTGTTGGTTTTTTGATCTGCGCTAACTCTACGATGAAACGGACCACTAATGATCAAAGGGTAACGGTGCTTTTATTCTACACGTTTCAGAGCATATCCCTGCTCCTTCCTCAGGAATTCATCTTACAGTTAGGGCAGATTGAAAAAGCACCAACCATCAGAATCAGAATCAAATTATAATACTTAATTTTGTGAAACCTTTTCTTCCCACCTCCCAACCTGAGATATCATGCAAAACAACTACATAACTCTATCATGTATAGTTCATGCAACCTCCCACAGTTTGCTCTGCCCTCTATCATATATCTTTCGTTGGGACAACAGCAAGCTCTGTTTTATTTTTTTCCTCTCTGACATTTATGACAGGTTGACGTTTTTGCATTCCCAGTGACATCTTCTTATTACTGCACCTCAGTGCTACTAAAATCATTGCTAGGAGCAATAATTCACCTCATTTAGAAGCACTAGGTGCCATTGCAGCTCTTCAGAGTCTTTGAAATGACAGACATTACCTTGTTTGTCCTTCATTTTGTTTTGTGAATTTCCGGTAAATTTGGATAGGTGATAAATGTCACTCTAATTGTAGACACTAATTAATTGGAAATCTGCAGCAGTTCAGAAACTAAAAAGTAACAATGGATCTAAAGTTGAAGGTTTGTGAAATATTCATCAGTAAAGATATGTTTCTGTAGTGGATTACAGAACCCAGGTAAGGCCTCATTCACATGTCCGTGTTCCCGTGTGCGAGAACATGGCAACAGTATCAGTCTTTTAGATCTGTGTGTTATCAGTGTTTTTCACAGATGGAGCAAGGAACAAATCACTAAGCTTCTACTATACTTTGCAATGATCTACAGTATATGTATGGCACACAGCTCCCATATGGGCTATATGTGTTTTTCATGGGCCTATAGAATTATATTATCCCTTTCATCATTGATACTAGAAAAAAATTGATGTGTCCAATGTGTTTTACACGGATTAGGTCTTCAGAGAGGAAGTAGACTTGAACTCTAGTGCCACCTATTGAAAGTAGCAATCCTTAAGGTCAAGAACGACCCAGTACCTCACCTTATCATAAGACTAAGGGCGGCTTCACACTGCGGAGTGATCCGGTCCGGGGCTGTCCGGGATGACCCTGACAGCCGCGGACTATATCAGCACACAGGACTGGAGGGCTAATTTGCCCTCCGGTCCGGTGTGCAGCCGCACGCAGTTCCCGCTGCTGGTAAGTTAGGACTGCAGGCGCCGCGGTCCTGACCTGTCAGCGGCTTCAGCTGCTTGCGCTGCACATCGGACCAGAGAGCATAATAGCCCTCCAGTCCTGTGTGCTGATATAGTCCGCGGCTGTCAGGGTCATCCCGGACAGCCCCGGACCGGATCACTCCGCAGTGTGAAGCCGCCCTTAGTCTTATGATAAGGTCGGGTAAGCATTTCTCCTTTTGGAGAGTGTCACACCTGATCCAGTGTGCCAGTAATGAGGAGATTTAGAAGCTGCAATGCTCCTCTGGGAAATTTAAATATGCAAATGTCTCTTCAGAGAGGAAGAGAACTCTAGTGCCACCTGTTGGAAGTGGCAATCTTAAAAGTCAAAGTGACCCTTTAACGAGTCTTGTCATATAATATTTACACAGATCCACGGTCTGTGAAAAAACACAGACATGGTAATACAGGGCAGACACAGACTACAGAGGGCCCCTGTGCAAGAAATCTTTTTGGGTCCTACTTTCCTATACAGAACAAAGTTGTGTAAAACTAGAGATTGTATCACTCATCACTAGTTTAGAACACAACTATCAAATCTAACCAATAAATGTAAGCTCTTGATTTAACAACTGAATATAACACACATCAGTCATGCAACTGAGGTGTCATATTTGGATGTGCTGTCATTACTTTACATATTGGAGGTATTAGTACTGTAGTTAAAATTAATTGATTTTTTTTTATTTAATTCAAAACTGCATGGATTTTATGGGACTGTGTTTGTGTTTTTTTATTACATTTTTTTTTCTCTACTACGGTCCTAAAAAGGGACATGCAGGTAGTTGTCTGTTCTACCCCCCACTGGCTTTGGTTAAGAATTGCTTCTACTGGCGATTCTGCTACTTCTCATAAACAAAGCTAATCATCTTCTTCCCATCTGCTCTGGTGATGGGGCATGACTGCCAACGACATGCTGATTGACAACATCCCACAGTTATTCAGTGGGGAGTCAGCTGTTTATCAGCATGACATCGGCTGTCATGCTCCATCAACGGAGCAGAGCAGAAGAGGCGGATCAGCTCTGTTGACATGACATCAGAAGAAGCAACAGAATAACCAGCAGGAGTGGTGTGCGACCACTCTGTGCTGGCAGAGATCTGCCTTGGGCAGAACAGGCAGGTAGTGAGCAGTTGCTAACTACATATTGATTCTTAAGGCCGCTTCACACGCTAGGATCTCGTTAACAATATCATTGAAACGTCACGGATTTGTGATCGTTCAAACGATATCGTTTGTGCGTCATTGCATGTAAACAAACGATGTAGAAAGGCAAAATTGTTGGATCGTTCATCCAAGATTTGAGATCCTGACCTCAAATCTATTGTTCGTCGTCCAATTAAGGATCTGTGAAGCAGCAACATCGTTCAGTGTGACACCTTTTTGAACGATATCGTTCATATTTCTCCTATTCCTGCCGCTGTTTAACATCGTTCATTCATTCTTCTCCGCATCGCTGGGGCGTTGCCAAATTTCGGATCGTTAACGATATCCTTGTGTGTGACAACGCACTAACGATGTTGGAAGGATCGCAGTCACGTGACATAGGTAACTATCTCGTTCACCTATATCCAAGCGTGTGAAGCGGCCTTTAGGCTTATTGTAAAAAATGAATATAGTCCTGGATAACTCTTTTTTAAAGTGTAACTCATTTTATTTAGCATTAACAGCAAACAGTTTGATCAATAAAGTCTAGGTACTGAGACCCCCAACAATTGCTCAGAATACTGTTCTGAAGTGCACTGGTCTTGTAAACGGCACACATATAGAACAGTGTAAGGGATCAATAGAAAATCCATGGGTCCCCACACCAATCATTGTATGCTGCTTACAAGAGCAGTGCACTTCAGAGCGGTGTTTAGAGTGATTGGTAGGATCTCAAGATCTAGACTCTCACTGATCACATGCTATTTACAGTGCACTTTTAAGTATTGAAAAAGAAGTGTACTTTTTTAACATTTTTTTAAATGGTTTGTCACGTAAGATCTTAAGTTCTACATCAATGCAGTGGTTTGAGAGTTTCACAACTTAATATCCATTGTTTGCAGTGAGTGACAGCTCAGCTGTCCCACAGAGTCAGGGGTGTGCAGGGCTGTCAGTATTGTTAGTAACCACTCAGCTCCCCAATCTGGTCAAGTTGTCTGGGTTTCCTCTAGTTGACACCCATTCTGGTAAAGCATGTTCTACTGCCACTTTTTAGACCCAAAGTGAGGTTGTCAAAGTGGATCATTGACCCAGGGAAAGAAACCTTTATCTTCAACAATTAATTTTCAGCTACCGAAACTTTCTCTAAATCCTCTCTCTACCGTAGTACATGCACATTAGAAAATAAGAATGATTTATGGAGTTGATGTATCTTTATTTGCTGGTAGAAGAGAAAGGTCACTTTCCTTAGTAATAATGTGATCCAATGTGATGACTTTTTTATGTGGCGACTTGAAGGTTGATGATTGTTGTTTAGTTACAATAGCGGAAGTGTGGAAGCCCTTTCCATGTCTTTATATATAAACAAATTAAATTGTACTTTTAGCAGCGATGCTTACAGGTTTTATGCCAGTTTTTATGTGCACAAAACATCTGTTCATTTAAAGCTGTTTGTACAATATGTTTCCTGAGTGATTTTCTCCTGTTATGAACTGCTGATGTAACGCTCAGGTACTTAAGGCAAATAGACAAATGACATTTGTGAAGCTGAGCTCCATGTGATCACTTGTCCTGCGTCATGTCTGACAGCCTGAGCTGCACAGTAAGTGATAATATTGCAAGCGATGTATGATGACTTGTGTTAACAGTGTGTATGTAGAGAGGTGATGATAACCACCCCAATGACTGGAAATGAGAGGGTGCAGGGAGAATATAACCGCATCTTCTCCCTGTAGTCACGCTTCCATTAAATGAGACGAATATTACCACTATATCTGCAGGTGAATAGCATTTTTACAGCTGACAGGTTCCTGACATTTGCCGTATGGGTTTGTCATTTTGATCGTGCAGGGCACAGGACATGTTCCTGCGAGATCACTGCCAGGAACTCAGCTTGCCTTACAGCCAAACCCACAATCTCACAGCCAGGAACACTGCCTGCCACTCCCTGAGCTGTTTAATCCTATAAATGCCTCAATCAATGTTGACCATAACATTTAAGGAGGCTGAGAGAGGCGCACACTCTCTCTCCTGTCTGGTGTCCCGTGACATCATTGTAAGGGCCTGATCATTG